>VZTO01005700.1:63089-94580 GCA_013400615.1 Syrrhaptes paradoxus | reverse complement strand
AGGGCAACTTAGAAAAATTCTATAGCTTCTTTATGATTGCCCTTTTAGGAAAGAGAGAGGACCAGGGTCACAGTTGCACTCCTCCTGGCCCCAGGCCAAATGATTCTCTCTGCCTTGAATGATCTGGCCTGTCCCTTATTCGGATAGTGCCACTGATGGACTCCTAGCATTGCCTGTAAATTAAATTCCAACTAAGTGCACTATCTCCTTGATAGCACCAGCCCCCTCCTTCCTTATTCCTATTCCTAGTGCCTGTGCCTACAGACTTGAGGTACCAGCTCCAGAGAGAAAACCAAATTAAGCCTTCAGTTTTTTCTTCATTTGCTTTCTCTTGGTCTTGGTCTCAGCCCCAGTGGCTGTTCCAGCCTCAGCACATCACCCTCAACCAGCAAGGCCAAAGCTTTAGCGGTCCTTTTGAGGCTGGGATCATGTTTGTACTGTGGAGCTGAGTTTTTTAGTCTAACGGCACTGTTAGCAATGCAAGATTTTCTTCTGAGAGGTCCAAAAGCCATTACACAGCTTGCACATTAGACAATTTGACAGCAATACTTATCTAACACTTCAGCAGCACCCACAAACTTCGTGTCAATGGCCATTCATTCTCAAAACACCATCACACAAGAACACAAAGGAATTCCACAATTCAGAAGTTTTAGTAGAAGTGAGGAACTGCTTGGTTTTGGGTGCTTATTATGTGAATAAACTGTGATCCTAATTTGCTGTTTTCTTGGTCTTCTTCTGGTACACAGATTAGCTGCTGACTCCAAAGACTTCTGTCCAGAGTCTCTACACAGTTACTGCCTGTAAAAAGATGTATTTTTACTACATAGAATAAGAATTTCCATTATTTTATGGAAATCTGGGTCCCCAGAGAATGACAGTAAATCAAAATGAGCTTGGATCACTAAAGTGGAGATCGTTTAAGGCATGTAGGTGAATGACAAGAAAAATGAAATGCCTTTATGAGAAAGGAATTCCCACAGGGTTTTAACCACATCTCTGAAAACCTGAACCTTTTCACCAGATATGCTGACCCAGTAAACGAATTCTTGTGTAGATAGTGACTCAGGAGTAAGAAAAGCTGTTCCTTCTTCTGCCTAACACCACTGCTCATTAATCTACAGGTTGTGGTTTTGACTGACTCTGCTAGCAGCAACAAATACCACACAGCTGCTCACTGTGGGGAGTGAATTAAAGGGGTAAAGGGAAAAGAGACTCATGGGTTGAGATAAGAACAGTTTAATAACTACAATAAAATTGAAAATAATAATGATAATAATTATATATACACAAATATACTAATGAGTGATACACAGTGAAACTGCTCACCTCCTGATAACCAAGGCTCAGCCTGTTCCCGGCTAACGATCCTAAAGCAGGGAGAGTCCTGAAACTGCAATCCTGGAAAGGAGATAAGAGCCTGAGTGTCGAAGAGACCAAGAGCCAATCGAGATGACCTGAGAGAAGGGGTGACCCCAAGAGACAGGGAGAGCATTTCCAGACAGAGCCTCTTCTATAAACCAGGCATGACGCGCACAATGTGGAATATACCATTGGCCAATCTGGGTCTCAGTCCTCAATTTAAGGTTTACTCCTAGACTAGCAATAATTGGGGCTGTGCTCCCTCCCAGCTTCTCCTGCACCTGCAGACACTGGCACAGCAGAGAGGCTGAAAAGTCCTTGACTGTTCTGGCAGCAAGTATAAACATCAGTATGTGATCAGCCTTCTTAGCGCAAATCCAAAACATATCCTCACACTAGCTGATATGAAGGAAGTTAACTCTGTCCCAGCCAAAACCAGGACACTACAAAATATAGTATAATTCCCTATTATAATCATTAGATTGGACATCAAAAAACTTGATATAATCTATGAATAAATAAGAATGTTTTTCAAAGACCATTACCATAACTAGAGTGAATACATCAGACACAGTCCTCCTCCTTCCACACTTAACTGACTCCAGTGTTTAAGCACTAACAGGAACTGAAAAAGGCTTTCCTTGAAAATGTTCAATTTAGAAAAGACAGCGTACACTGTAGGTAATGCAGTTCAAGAATAATGATATCATATTCCAGGAACAGACACAGATTACTCCAGGTTGAGATAATGGAAATGGTTTAGGGCACAATTAAAGCTAAATCTAAATTATGTCTGTGTGAGAGAGCTATAAATTCAGGCAGGAAGGGAAAGGAGTAGGTACATAACGGCAGGTTTTCAGTGAAGTAGAGCTCTTTGGGTAATTGTTGAACCTGAGTTTTTAATCTATAATTGAGGTCATTATTTAATTTGAATTTTATTAGGAACCATGCACTGTAGCAACATCCTCTTTCAGTTTACAGATACCAACTGGCTAACATAGGCGTGAAGAACTAGGATGAAACACTACACTCCACTGGAAATTCGGTGTGTCTAATTAGTCACCCAAAAGGACTGATTAATTAAGTTTGGGGGGAAGGCTCCTTCCATCACACTAAATTCTTCCTGAAAATGTACAGATATTCCAATAAGAGCAATCAGAAAGAAACCAAATTATAGAAGGCCACTACTACTATTTCTGAGCTTGCAGAAATCCTTTGCTAGATGCTACATACCACAGTGAAATTTTGGAATTATAGGCCTAAAAGGCATTCAGTCTCCAGTGTCAAATGTCAGAGCTATTTCATTAAGTCATATTGTACTTCCTGTGAGATAATATTTTAACAGAGAGAACATTGCTATTCAGTTCTCTTGAAAAAGTAGTGATAGGTTTCAGAACTTCTACTTTTGCTAACACTTACCTCAAGTACCTAAAAAAAAAGTCATTGATTTTAATTACAATGGACAATTTGCAATAAATATAGATCATACTATCTGGTAACCATTAAAAATTTCTTGCATTTTTAATAGACCCTTACAACTTTTAGGTTACTAATGGATTATGAAATTCAGACACAGGACCTGATAGGTTGAGAAGTAGAACTACAAAATAAATGAAATTTCCACATACTTATTTATTCTCTCCTTGAAATAACAAATAAAACTTCAAAGGTAGCCTTTATTAGAATCATAATGACCACCTGTTTTTTATTTTTGGCCCCCTTTGTAAGTCTAGTACACTCAACAGACAGTTGGACAGCCATGCTTTTAAAAAGCAAGACTCAGGCTACATCCATGTATTTTTCATTCCACTGATTTTCTGAGCATCAACCACAAAGTCTTCCTGTGACAGCATATTATGTTTTCCCTGTTAGTAACTCCGCACAACAGGAACAGAGGTCTGCTGCCCTACTTTCTTCCTTACTCAGGGAAAACCTTTCAGACTGGCTTTCTAAGAAGCCCTGCCTCAGCAGGGAGAGCTGATCTCATCAATATAACACATGAAAGGGCAGAACTGGGAAAAATATTAACTGCACATTTACCTCTTATTCAATATCAATAATGTGCACTGCATTATTCCCTAGCAGCCAGACATGCTGTGCTTTCATTCTTTTCATACCACACAACAGACAGAAACAGGCGTCTTATAACCTGTAAATAAGAGTCCTTGTAAACATAGCTAAGGGGAACCGTCTTGGATTGAAAAACATGGGATCGGATGTCCATGCTTATCCTATGTTGCGTAAACATATAGAACACTAAATGAGCAATTCATGTCACCATATAAGCTGTAGCATTACCAGACATTACCAATATGACTGTATCTGAAATATGACAGCTAGAAGTATATGTGAGTATTGACAAAACTATGTAGGAGGCGTTTCTTCCCTGTAATAGTTAGAAGTTGTTACTCTTCAAAATGTTGTAAGCATTTAGATTTTTGGTACTGTAAGCTTATAAGGACTTTACATACATTATCCTCCAGTACTTCTGCTTTATGTAACAGACTTAAATGCATCAAATTGAAAGTGTCAAAAATCTGAACAAAGAGAGGCACAGCTCTGAACTACTGTTCTCTCACATCAGTTATCAAACTTAGTGGGGACGTTTTTCCTTCCAAATATGTTTCAGCTTCCCATTAAAAATGTTTTCCAAAGGAAAAAAAACACTTGAACAAACAACAGCCCTTCATTCTGTCCCTCAACACCTCCCATGGGGAAATATTTGAGCATTTTTTTCAGCAGGGAAATTCTTACCAAACACTCATTGACAATAAACTTGCTTTTTTCAGTTAGACTTCAGTAGTAGCTCATGGATCTCCAGGGCTGTGCAAACCATATATTGAAAAGCAATCCCAAGAAATTAGGAGGTTTTTGTCTTTCAAGCCCTATCACATGCATTCCATTTCTTATTAATACTAAGCATACTATAGTTACACTACTAATGAAATAAAATATGACATTATACATGCAAATTCTTTATCCAAGATCTCCTAAAATGGAGTTAAACTTCAGTTGCCTCACTCTGAAGCTAGGAAATCATCATCACGATTATTTGTTTTATAGAGTTACAATTTGAAAAAATATCACACTCTAATACTGAAAACTGCCTTCAAAAAACCTCTTTTCTTACAGGGATGTCTCAGACACAGCATTCCTTTAGTTCAAAATAAACAAGGAAGATAAGCCAGCAAGCAAGTTCCGAAGATCCACTGCTTCTACCTTGAACATGATTTTTTTCCACTGCTCTTTTCAGTCTTAAGAAATAAGAGGCCATCCTCCAGGGATTGCTCTGCGCTCAAGTAAAAGATGTAGTTAAAAATCAGTCTTGTAAAACATTATTGTTTCTCACAGACAGGTAGAATAGCACTTGCAGTCTTGCGCATCCTGCATGCGAATGAGCTCCTGCTGCATACTGTATGAGTTGGCCCTGTTCATCAGAACTGCAGGTCCCTGTCTGCTCAAAAGGTAAAACAAGGATAGCGAAGCTGATAGTGAAGAAAATCAGAACCTAGAATGACAAATATTTCCTGGCCAATAACAAATAACTTCTATCTGGACATACACTTTCACTGCATCTCTGATTTTAACTCTGTTTCATGAAACATATACAGACGCTGTATTTTAAACAAAACTGGTTTCCTTCATCTACTAAATCAAGCTCTTATGCACTGCAAACAACCCTTAAATACATTTTTATTTAAAATATTTATATGCATATGGTGTAATGCATTAACAGGAAAAAAATCAGACAGATGCAATGTCCACTATTCACTACTCCGCCTTTGACATCCACTACCAGCAACGGCTTCCTAAGGAATGAGTAAAAGAGCAAGGGAACAGCAGCAATATTTTCTCAACATCAAAGAGAATTCCCCGGCCAAAGTTTGTGGCTGATAACACTTTAAGGGGGCTTTTGACAATAATTCATTAAATGATTTCACAACATTGTTGTGTAAAAGAATTTCTAAAGGTTTTAAATTTTTTTGAAAGTTTTCTGATTGAAAAATTGTGCTAGATACCCTGATCCCTTGCACCAGGAGAAAAAAGAATAAATAACCTGTGTTGTTCTTTTCCACTCTGCTCAAGGTTAGATAAATCTCTGGGTTACTGCTCGGGTATGTTTATTGTAAAGTTGAAATGTGTCCGTGAACTTCATCTCTACATGTACACAAGTTGCCTCATACTCTTGATTGCCAGATTTTGACAATTGCTGAGTTTGAGGAGATGTTTTCAAGGAGCTATATACAGCATGGCTCTGAGACTGACTGTCTAAATGCTAATAGCTAATTTCAGGAACATCAATGCAATATGTATACTGTAGGCTGTTTCCAAATACGGATTACTTGTATTATTTGAATATAAAATTCATTTTTTTTAAATAAAAAAAATTACAACTGAAAAATATACAGTGGTATAACAGTTTTCTTATAACTTTTTGCAACAAGAGATAATTCTCATTGCCCTTAATAATTTGGTTTCATCAGACAAGTTGGTCACTTCTGTGTTATCCACATTTAAATTACTCATTTTAATAATTTGCTGAACCTAGTGAAAAAGGAATTAAGGTTTGAAGACAACAAAGGACTAGTGAACTAAACATTTTGATAGTAGGTATATGGGAGAATGATTTGTCTTTGACATGGAGAGTATCTGATTCCTGCTGATCTAATTGTAGAGTAAGAAAAAATTCTTTACATGTTTTGTTAAGACTACAGTGCTTTTGTAACTAAGTAAAAAAAATTGGTAAAAATATTTTCAAACTTTTTTTATTTAAAGTAAATGTTTAATCCCTCATAAGTAAATATGCAGAAAGTAAGTAAAAAATAAAGTTATTTGGAATGCTCATGAAGTTACTTTAAATCAACAGAATATTGTACCTTTCTTTCACTGTAGGATCATGTCTACATACATACTTCAAAAATGCAAAACCTCTCAGTAACAACATCTTACTACAATTAAGTTTAAAAGACAGAAACTAGCATATTTTGTCCAGATAAAGACACATGGTGATGGTCCTGAACTGCAAACATATCTAAGCACTTCACTGTTATTTAACACTCTCAACATGTTGTTGGCTTATGAACCCTTTTGTTGGATCACAGGTCTCAGTGCTTCCAGCTTCCAGCACCCGCTGCTTGCCTACAGCTCCTACACAGCTAGGTATTTTCATTCTACTTAGCAAAGAGACTACAGCTAATTAAAAGCAATGTAGCCTTTTGGAAGGCAAAGAAAGGAAGGTATTAAACCTTTCCATCACTTCAAACCAAAATGCTCAGATTCCAACTTTGCTAACAATTTTGGAGTAAACAAAGCCACACTAACTGCAAAATACTGGCTTTAGAAATATTTGAATAATACTGAAATTGTGGATATATCTAAATGTATCTTTCTTCTTTCTTATAAAAGTTCTGTAGATATTTCAAAACCTTCACAGAAAAAGGAATATGCCACAAACTGCAATATCTCCAGCCTTTGAAGCATGTAGGAGACAATTCCAGCTAGGATAAACATTCCTGGTAAGGACAATGGACATTTAACTGCAGTTAGGCTGCAAAACATCCCTAACCGAGGGATCGGTTTTGCGGCCTGTCCGGTTTAACATCTTTATCAATAACCTGGATGAGGGGATTGAGTGCTCCCTCAGTAAGTTTGCTGATGATACCAACTTGAGCGGGTGTGTTGATCTCCTTGAGGGTAGGGAGGCTTTGCAGAGGGATCTGGACAGGCTGGACCGATGGGCTGAGGCCAATTGTATGAGGTTCAATAAAGCCAAGTGCCGGGTCCTGCACTTTGGTCACAACAACCCCCTGCAACGCTACAGGCTCGGGGGAGAGTGGCTGGAAAGCTGCCCAGCAGAGAGGGACCTGGGGGTGCTGGTCGACAGCCGGCTGAACATGAGCCAGCAGTGTGCCCAGGTGGCCAAGAAGGCCAACGGCATCCTGGCCTGCATCAGAAATAGTGTGGCCAGCAGGACTAGGGAAGTGATTGTGCCCCTGTACTCGGCACTGGTGAGGCCGCACCTTGAATCCTGTGTTCAGTTTTGGGCCCCTCACCACAAGAAGGACATTGAGGTGCTGGAGCAGGTCCAGAGAAGGGCAACGAAGCTGGTGAAGGGTCTGGAGCACAGGTCTTATGAGGAGCGGCTGAGGGAGCTGGGGTTGTTTAGTCTAGAGAAGAGGAGGCTGAGAGGAGACCTTATCACTCTCTACAACTACCTGAAAGGAGGTTGTAGTGAGGTGGGTGCTGGCCTCTTCTCTAAAGTAACAAGTGATAGGACAAGAGGAAATGGCCTCAAGTTGCACCAGGGGAGGTTTAGGCTAGATATTAGAAAAAATTTCTTCACTGAAAGAGTGATCAGGCATTGGAACAGGCTGCCCAGGGAGGTGGTGGAGTCACCATCCCTGGAGGTGTTCAAGAAATGTGTAGATGTGGTGCTTAGGGACATGGTTTAGTGAGTTAGGTGGTGTTGGGTTGGTCTTGATGATACTTGAGGTTTTTTCCAATGTTAATGATTCTTTGGAGGGGCAACCATTGTATTCCCTACCACCCCAGCTGTGGGGATTTTGCAAGTGGTCTCCCACAGATACCCAAGTCAGAACAAAAGACATGTATGTTCAGTGGTAGTGATGGCTTTCAGTCATAGAGGTGAAGGACCTGGATTAATTAAATTCATTTCAGTAAGGAAAAAGAGAAAATGTTATGCAGGTCCTCTCATTCCCTAAATCTGTTAGTCTTAGGCAAATGTTGCAAGTAACTACCCCAACCTGTGCTTCTAGCACTGTCCTTGCCCAGAGAAGTCAGAGACTTTGTTAAGGAAATCACATAACTGCTTTTAACCACTCCATTCTATCAAGCTTTACTCTTACTTTTTTTCTCCTGAAAAACAAATTTAGCAGTGTCTTCAGTCTCTGAATCCCCATAATGCTTCACTGCCAGCCACTGGAAAAAGAAGGTTCTTAAAAACTGCTGCTGTGGTCCTACCTTAGCTAGTCAATGGGTGACACTACAAGGAGGGTAAAAGGGCCTAGCTCATATTCAAGTGCTCAGTCGTTTGTAGAGGTGCCTTTATCCCCAAAAGATTCCATTTGTGGTTTTTTCCCAACTTATCTGCAAATCTAAGTAAAGGTGCAACATTTCTTTCCCAACCTTGCACGTATTCTTAGACACACTTAAAACACTATGAATAAGTTCAATGCCCTTCGTGAGACCCACCAAGAGAAAGACAGTTATCAGAATCTAACATTTTTCATGGAAAATACCAAAAATATTTCTAACTGCTGACTCACAGATTTGCAGTATGATGTCACTGAAGAAAACTACCACATTGCAAGTTCAAGAGAATGATCAGCTGTGAAGTCCTAGTAACAAAGAAACAGTTACACTGTTCTTGTGGGGGTTTTGGGTTTTTTGGGTTTTGTTTTTGTTTTAACAAAAGAGAATCTCAACAATAAAAAGAAGTTTGTGAATTCTTGTTTTATAAGTACAGAAAGCATTTTTGAAAGGAAGAAGCTCATTAATGTACTGGTGGCAATCCTAAATATTTCAAGATTCAAAAGAAAAGTTAGAATCAATTAAACAATTTTCCATCTTAGAAACACTTGTTTTCATACAAAAGAAAACATCTCCACAGAACAAAGGTTTCTAGGGTGTTTGAGACTCCACTCATAAAACAGTTCCTTCAGGAAAAAAATAAAGTGTATAATTCATAAATCACAAAAAGCTCAATAATTTCTTGTTTTTTATGATTATTCTATATTTTTTAATATTGAACTAAAATGATGTCTTCAACAACGCAAAAAGTGTGTGTGTGTGAAATCTATATTGAACAAGGTCTGATTTTGACTTTGCAATCATATTTATTCTCTACAGAAAGAAATAAATTAATATTTTTTGTGAGAAAGTAAGTTTTTCTTGGAGATAAAACAACACAGAAGAGTAGCAAGTGTTTAACCAGGAAATCTCTCAAAAGCTTTTTCATTTTCACACTGATCCAGCATTCTTTTTATCTGAACATTCTCCCAGACTGATAGCTCCCAGCAGAGCCAGGTAGCAGCGGGGCCTCATTGTGCCCACCACAATATAAAACACAATGGCAGACTTTTTATCTGCCCCAAATTGCTTATAACCCAGTGGCTGTGACACATGGTTGACTGGCGACAGCACAATCACAGCTGTGAGACAGTCCCTTCTCCAGTAGTGTTACCACTATTTCACACAAAGTGTTAAGATAATATTTATCAATCCCATGCAGATAGATTTCATTCTGAAGATAATCAAGCATTTGTAATCTCTCCAGCCACTGACTACTCAGGAAACCAACATGGTGCCCCAGGCTCCACTTGTGTTGGTGCAGGGTATGCAGAGCCAGTGTGCTCCACAGCCCCCTGGAAGCTGTCTGTGCAGAGTCCTTTTAGACACAGCTATTTCATTTGGCAAAAGCAGCTGAGACTTTTCACTCCCTGTGCAGCATTTCTGCTCCCAAATTGCAAGTGATCATGATTTCAAGAGAAGCAATTTAGACAGGGAAAAAAAAACCCCCACACAAACCCCAGGTTGTCTACTTTCTCTATGTAGGAAATTGTAAGCTTGCTACAGACATTGCTGGCTGAATACCTGGATTTACTGTGACACTGAATAAATGCCCTGGTTTTGTCTCCACCTTCCATTTGAAAGATGGAATCAGAATTTTTGCACATTTGCACATCTGCAAGGTTGGGAGCTCCCGATAATTTTCAGAGATCCATAAACTGCACTCTCTGCGTACTCTCATACTGCTTAACCATGGGGCTGCCAGTTTTGTCTTGTAGGCATAACCAAAAATGGATTTTACACAACACTGATACAGAAGCAGTATTGTTTCCACCCATACCTTGCACTCATGGAAGGTTTTTGCTCCTTTCAAAGTTAATTTGACATTCAGTCAAAAAATGTAAATGGCATTGCCTAGCAAGGAGGAAGCAATTCCTAAGATTGATTTGCTTCAGAGTAAACTTCTGCT
This sequence comes from Syrrhaptes paradoxus, assembly GCA_013400615.1. NCBI lineage: Eukaryota > Metazoa > Chordata > Aves > Pterocliformes > Pteroclidae > Syrrhaptes > Syrrhaptes paradoxus. The sequence goes on along the minus strand of VZTO01005700.1, from coordinate 84,220 downwards.
CTGCTGATGGTGGGTCCCTTTCTGGAAGTTTGTCTCCCATCACTCAACCCTGCCCTTCAGCAACTGGAGATGGTGTTCAGTCAAGTCTCTCTTCAAGCAAGAATAAAAAAATAAAGTTATTGTACAAAAACCTGATACATGAATAATAGACTGCATCTTAACACCTGCTTAATTATTACATCTAGGCTATATCTTTTCTACAGGCATTTTTAATTTATCTCTGAAAGGATTTATGGGATGGATATGCTATCTGAAAAACAGATGACGAGGTCAGTGCAGCCCAAGGTATTTCATTTCAGCTCTTATAATTAACACACACACACACTGGAAGTGCTAGAAAGCTCTCAGAAGAGCAGTGGATTTGTCAGGAGCTCTCCCTCTTTCCCACATTCATTTGCAAGGGGAGGTAGTGGAAGACCAAAAGCAAGTATACCAATATTGTGCAAATTAGAAAGCCACAGATGGACAGCTCTGGGAGAGAGCAGTCTAAACATGCCACAAAGAAGCACCAGGTACAGATTTTTATTTCTTGCAGTAAGTTTCACCAGTGAGATAGTCAGTCTCCAGAGTACAGCTTTGCTAAATGCACCTTGTTGAGAATGAAGCGAGTATTGTGGTTTAACTCAGAGGGCATAAACACCACACAGCCATTCGCTTGCTCCCTCACAGTGGGATGGAGGAGAGAGTCAGAAAAATGGTAAAATTCATGGCTTGAGATAAGGACAGTTTAATAGGACAGAAAAGGAAAGGAAAAATAATAATAATAGGAAATAATAAAGGAAAAACAATAATAATAAAAGAATATGCAAAACAAGTGGTGCACAATGCAGATGCTCACCACCCGCTGCCAGTCCCCAAGCAGCCACTGCTGCCTCCCCCAGTGAACCCCCCCCAGTTTTATTATTCAGCATGTTCAGCATGACATCGTACGGTACCGAATATCCCTTTGGCCAGTTTGAGTCAGCTGCCCTGGCCGTGTCCCCTCCCAGCTTCTTGTGCACCCCCAGCCTCCTCACAGGCAGAGCAGTATGAGAACCTGAAAAATCCATGCCTTAGTGTAAACTGCTCGCAACAACTAAAATGTCAATGTGCTATCAACATTATTCTCATCCCAAATCAAAAACAGCGCTATACCAGCTACCAGGAAGAAAATCAGCTCTATCCCAGTCAAAACCAGGACCATGAGTTTCACTGTTTTCATAGTTAACTTTCAACTGCCACGTTTTAATGGCAGAATTTGTTGAACTTTTCTCTGATTTTAAAAGAAATATCCCTTAAAACATTATCCTTTGACCAGGATTATTATTTCTGTCTGCCTCAGCAAACACAAGAAGAACAGTTCAGATGTTATGTTATTAGAGTTGTGGCTGCACAGGACGAACAGGGGAAATACTAGGACATCCTATTAAACCTAAACTCCATGCACAGTGCAGCGCCGACCTGGAACAGGGGCACCGCTGTGGGAGATGGCACTCTCCGGGGAAGCCACTGGCCTTTTGAACTTCAGCTTGGAAACAAGTCTATAAGGTGAGCTGAAAGCCTAAGAATTTGCACAGATCTACTAATACACATATAAGCTACACTATGTAGGATGCGTCCTGAGGGTGAGTCAGCATGATACAACTATTGTTAAAGGAAAAGCAGCACTGAAGCAGAGAGAAGGGGAGAAAGAGGGGAAAAAGTCAAAACAAAAAAAAAATGAGACACTCAGGAGATGAATTAGTAGAGAAGAGAGTCAGCAGTTTAATTTTCACGTGGCTCCCAAGACCTTGGTAAAGTCTGTAGGCTCAGCTTACTATATTTAGAAATAGATGCCTTCCTACAGGTTTATTAAGTCATTTGAACTGGAAAAAATTATCTTGTTGGGGGCAGAGAAAGGGAGAGGTCGCAACATCCTCCTGCTCCACTAAGACTGAAATTATCTTTCAGATTCAACTAAGTCTGCACCAGAATAGAAGACACAAAATTTAGAGTCTGAACTTGAGTTAAATACACTTCCACAATTTCAACATCTGTGGTTCAACACAAAAATGCAGTCATTTGTTTCCTGGTTTATTAGCAGCTTCCAGTCTCTGAAAGCTAACTTGTTTTCCCAGACACAGTTGGCAGGAAGATTGGATTTTCAGTTTGCAAGACACGATTATTCTCCTTCCCACCACCCCTGCTACATCTTTACATCAGAAACAAACCAACAACTGTTTGTAAATTGCCAATAAACTGGAAATTCAGCCAGATTTGTAATTCCAGATAAAAACAGAATAGAGTTTGACACAAAATACCCTCCATTATTTGGCTGTGGCATCTTTACGTCAGCTGAACAAGAGAAAATGAGGGTCAAATTAAGAGGTGCTTTCAGCTACTTGATACCAATTCAAAAGTAAAGCATGACTGGAACAGATAACTGCCTATTAAGTCTATGAAAAGGATAGATGTATTCTGAGGGGGAGAGGAGGGGTTACTATTCAACAACATTAAATCCAAGTGGTCTGCTGGGAACTTACACAGGGAGAGTGCAGAGCAGCAAAGGCTGTCCAAAATGGATACAAATATGTTGTCAAGCCTCTGTGACAAATCCATTATAGGTGAGCAGCTTAGCAAAATGAACTCGATCTCAGCTGTCTCACAATATAAATGCCACAAGCTCAGAAGGACTTGAGCTTCCAATTCTCCCATTCCTTCCCTCTGAGGTTTTCAAGAGAGAGCTAGCATGAAAGAGAAGCAGTGGGTCAAGGAAAGCCTTATCCACAAGAACAACCACCTCAGGAAAGACCCTCTTGTCACATGCTGGTACTACCACACTGCAAGACTACGTTTTCAAACACAGATACTCTCACAGATGCTCTCTCTCCTTGTTAAGCTGCAGAAAGGAAATTTTAATGCAGTTGCAGAAAACAAACAATATAGCTGTTTGCATATACCAATTTCTTAAGTTACACCAAAACCTCCTAGAAAGTGACATTTTTCCTACTATAAAGTAATGAAAGAGCACAAAAGGGATAATGACCCAGTGCTGGAAGTAACTTGAAACTTGTTAATGACATATCCCCAGAGGTGTTAGCAGTAATACTTCTGAACTTGATCAGTGAGGTATGTATGTGACATGTAAGCATAAGTGAAAGCTAAAGCTTTTAAAATGTGTTCAATTTTCAAACACAGAATATTTAACACCAAATTAAGTTTTATGATATCAGTTAAGGCCACATTAGAAATTTTGCTCATATTTATGTGGTTGTTCAGCAAAAAGCATTTCAGCGTATGTCTCATTAAAATCTCGGGAATGTGAGCCTGGTGATTTACAGAGACATGGCATCAGCGAGTGACTCACCAGTGGAACTCAAAGGATTCTCACAACCACAGTAGCAAGGCAGCAGGGTAGGGACTGACAAAAGGTGAAGTATGTTACCTCTGCTCTTCAGGAGGATTTTCCTGCATTGATTAATTTGCTAGGAAATATAGTAATTTACAAGATTCTCTATTATTTTGTTCCTTTAAAATAACAATTTTGCCACTCTCTGCAGGTCCATCCACTCCAAGGGAACTGCTAGACCAGACACCAAAGTTTCACAGAGGGTCTCTTGCTAATTCCTCATAGTACAAGCATTGCCTCGTGTGTAGATCTGAGTGCGTGGACACGTGGAACAAAGGCTCAGCCAAACACGCCCTCCTAGCCAACATGAGGAGAGATTAAAGTGCAGTAGGTGGCCCTCATTGTAGAAGATACAGACTACTCCACTTGTTTATTAAAATCCAACCCTGGCCTTGCTCCAAATTGCATGTTGATGCCACAAAATGGGAAGAATAGCAAGGACTTTCTCCTGGCTGCTGGTCAGCTAGCTCTGTATGTTGTTCCACAGGACCAGGTACTGCTGAGAAAGCACACAAAAGAAAACTTTCATGCATGAACCTGATCACACAAGAATCACTTTTACCTCTTTCTTCTGTCTTTCTGCTCTCCATCGTCCCTCTTTTCCAATGCTACAGCACAAGAGTGATCCACCTATGAGTGGGGTCTTATTGCAGAAACACTGTTTTCAACTCCACTCGATAAAGACTGAGAGCCGACACTATGGTTCCTAACCTTCATCCAGGTCCCGCCAGTGAGTTTCTTGTCATTGCAGTCCAGCCAACACTGTGTGGCTTATTCATGGGGTGAGGATTCCTCAGTCACATCCAAGAGTTGATCAACATTTGTTGTACAAACCAAATACTTTCTCACGTAGTTGCCTAAAGGACTCTGAAGTCACCCAAGTAATTCAGAAGCCATTTCCACTCCACACTCATCTACACATTTTTTAAAGCAGGCAGCCCAGTGTTTACTACAATGCTGCTTTTTAACACCTATGTACCTTAATATTTTCAGGAATGAGTATACTAGTGCCAATTCTAGCTTTAGAGGGTTTTTGAGATGAAGAAAAAGCGCATTTGTTTTTTTAAACTGGTCAAAATTTTGTTGTTGTTGTTTTGTCTGTTTCTTGTGTTTTTTTTTAAACATAAATAGCTATATTATTGTCACGAACTCTGATTAGATTTCCAATATAACAGACTGAAAATTTTGCACGTAAGTCTCAAAGGACTGCATTGGATTATCAGTACTATTTGATGAATCACTCTGCAATTTTTCAGTATGCCCATATTAAATGAAGAGATATCAACTTATGGAAATATTTATCTGAACTAAGTTACCATCGTCATATGATGACCATATGAGATTAGATAAAGAAAGAGCCATTAACAAACGGGTAGACTGCCACAAAGCCAAGGGAGGACAATAATGAGACACAAGGCAGAATAACACTAACTGAAAACCAAAACAAGACAAAACCCCCAAAACAAAACCACCTACCCCACCCCCCCACCAAAAAAAACCAACCCAAAACCAAACCAACCTCCAGTCTTCAGTACTTACTGTACATATAATGCTAGATTGTTATTTTTACTGACAAGCCTCTGCACATTACAATGCCCCAACTAACAGAAATAATACTGGCAAAACAAAAACAACCTCACTTTCAGGAACTCTATCTCCACTAAAAACTTATTTTAGTTTTCCTCAGCTCACAGTTCATCTCTGTGAGGAACAGTACTCATTGTATGACTGCTGAACAGTAAATACTGACATGACTGTAGCAAATAATTCTAATAATCAACCTAAAAGCAAAGCAATATAGCAAAAAAATCCCAAAAACCTTAAAAAGTACCACTAAGAATAAAACCTGGATATGGCTAAATCACTTCACGTGTTCAGTTATTCTAGTTAACACATGCTAAGCATCTTAAAGACACTATTTCTTAAAGAAACAAACCAAGAAAAAAGAAAATCAAGGTTCAGCAGTGTATGCTTTATGGCAACCTCTTTTTTTTTTTAAGGAGAATGTGTAAGGAGGTGAAGATCATCTTGTGACAACAATTTTTTAAAGGTGAATTTGCTCTGCACTTCTTACATATATTGTGCATGTTCCCTGCACAATTTACCTTACTCAACACCTCTCCTGTACTTTAGAACTACACACTAATGATGCTCCTTCATTTTCTAAATACACTAATTATCAGCCTTCTTCCCTACCAGCCAAGCAGCTTTTGACAATTTCATTCAGCAGATTGGATTCTCTTCTGCCACCCTTAGAGGACCTGTCCAAACCTGGCCTCTATGTTCCCTTTGTCCTTTTGCTCCATTCAAGCCATACAGCTGGTAATTAAAGCAGAATGAATCAAGAGGGGTAGCTACCATCACAACAGGTAATGAAGCATGAGGAATGAGAGAAAACTAATGCACCAAGCCAGGGATAACAAAGGATGTTTTTAATTTTGTTTCTTCACTTTCCCATCCCCACCAGCTTCTCACTGTAGCTCCTCCACTATAACCTCTGCCACTGAACTCTCACTTTTGGGCTCTTATCTCCCTCTCAGTTCCATTCTTCCAATTTGCTGGAGTTTCCTTCCCTGAAGCAGCTGCCAGTGCCTGCCTTCCCTGTTCAGCAAAGTGCTCTTCCTCTTTCAAGAATAGAAGGATCTCCATCCCTCTCACCACACAGAGAGCTACATAGATGTCAAATGCACTGGCTGACAACTACCTTCCTGATTTTTTTTTGGACATTAATAAAGTTACTTTGAAAAATTTTAAGTGTGTTCTATAGTTTGACAGCATTGTGTATACGTTGCAAACTTATTCTGTCACCCTCGTGCTTCCAATTTCATCCTGTGACACCATTTGTATTCCATTTCCTCAGAATCAGACCCTTCAAAACATTTGGACACTTGCTTCTGACGCAGTGAGAGAAAAATTGACCCTGTAAATGTGACCTCTTTTAAGGAAAGATCTATCTATAAAATGCCTGGATCTTTTATGATACATAGGAGATACACACACACATGCACTCACACAAAGAAGAAAACCTCTTCTGAGAAGATGAGTTAATCGAGTGTCCTCTGATGAGATGAATCCTTCCCTTTCTGCAAGGAAGGAAAGATCCACTTATTACTACAGGACTATTTTTCCTTTTTCTGCTTCCCGCAAGCCAGCAAGAATTGATTTATCCAATCCATAATGAAAAGCAACATAGCAATGGAAAAATGTATCCATTGGACCCAGTGTTACCGATCATGTGCACACAACAGACACACGCAACACCAATTTCTCTCATGTACTCCTACAACACGAGTGCACCACTCATTTTGGGAATTCATGCTCAGACCACATTAATTGCCTGCCTGTATAATTTATCGCAAGGTATTACATGAAGTTAAACTAAGGTTCATTTTGTCTAGGAAGGGATATGTTTCTGAACTATAAATCACGACCTAGTGACACTGTAGAAGCTACTCACTCTGTATGTGATAAATAGGTCTGGATGGCAAACTGTTCTGGTGCTAGAAATATATGTTTTACATTCCCTCTTATTAAATTTACTATTACTTCATAACTTGGGCTGGTACTACCAGTTTGTTTTTGATGGTCTGTATCAAAATGAATGAAAAATGCAAGTTAAAAAAACCCAAACAAATTTGATAACTTGCAAAGAAGTGATGGAAATAAAACAGACTGAACTGAGTTAAACTCTCTCCTACATAGCTTCATAAAAAGAAAGTTCTGAGGTATCAACAAAGTTCTAGAAATTTATCATCATGTTCAGACTAGAAGAGAAAGCACTAGCACTTTTTCCTACCTTCATTTTTAAACACTAACCATAAAAACCTGAATGTCGACAACAATATGTATTGTAATTAGAACTCAAAATCCTACCAGGAATATATGTCTTGTCTAAATTACTTCAGAAAAAAGTTATCCTGACACTTGAAAAATGACATCATTAAGCAGTCTCCTAAATTGGATTTCAGAGATAAAATACTAACAGTTATTTATAATTTCATTTTTTTTTCTTTTTTGCATACTTATTAATTTCTACTGCAAGTTTCAGTTCAGCTTTATAAGATCAACTCTATCCAATTCAAGACACTTCTCCGCAATGCATCTGCTTGAGAGACACAAGTAGTACAGGACATCCCCAGTTGCCTAACTGCTTCTGACAGCCACAACCCTTCCAGCAATCATTTCCACACTGGATGTCCCTGTGACAAAGGGTTTCTAGAGCCTCACACAAACTTCCATCAAACCCTTTAACATGTCTCTCCACAGTTTCTCTGGAACTGCAGCAGCCTCACATATCCCAGGGTAAGCAAAACTCCTGCTTTGTCATGCCACTGTTTCATAACTGTAAGACCAAATGGATCTTTAGATCTATGCCCTAAGTGTTAAACAGATGCCGTGAATAATAAAATTCAGCAAACAGCACAATATAAAACTCTACCCTTACTTTAGCCTCTCTTTTATGTACTACCAACATACTTGGATACCTTCTTTACAATACTGCCCATCTGATTAAATAATTGTAGAGAAGAGAAGATAAAAGAGAAACAGTATCACTAAGTGATTTAACATAATTGACTATATACTATACCCAGCTATTTATTACTCTATGAGCATGTGGACCATGCATCAATTATACAAGATTTTCTGGTCTGTCTCCCCATAAACAAAAATATCCTTTTTCACACTAAAATATCTTACCACCTTATTTCAAGAAATAAAGTATATTGGAGTTAGTTTTTTTGTTCATTTACCTCCTGCTGTATATTGTTTCTGAGTAAAAAGTTCATTAATATTAGTTTAAACCTTTTATTTGAAGTGTCATTTGGAAGAGAGGGAAAAGAAGTAAATTTTCATTTCACCTCCACCGGTGTAAACACAAAACAAGATATACACCTAGTTTGCACTTACATTAATATAATCAAGATCAATGTTTGTCATGTGGTCGTAATGTAAAATCAACATGCCCAAATCAACTTACCTATCACATCAGATGTCCATGAGCCACAGTTCTGCCTCAATCTGAAGAAAAGTTGACCTGTTGAATATGAAGCAATACATTTTAACCCATAATGAAGTCTTGCCCTCTTTAGAACAGGATAACAAGACACAGACTTTCATGGGGAAGAACAAAAAGCACTTCGTCACCACAGAGATTAGCATCCCACAGCTTTCTTTTTCACTTCCCTCTACAACTCAAATACTTACACATAACTTAGATTTCCCAATCAGTAGCCTATCTCATTTTAACCTTTATACAGAGCATTCACTGAGGTTCAGCATTTGGTTCTAAGAAGTATCTCACAAAGGTTTACAAAAATCCTGAAAGTTACCAACTGTGAAAAATTTGTATACTCGGAGTCTTATGGTGCCCTTTGAACAAATCTGCAAAGACCAGAAAGCAAAACGTTCTCTTCTTCCTTTAGTTCCACTTTTCATCTTTGCTCCTTCTTACAGATTTTTTTCTCTCTCAGAGTAAGGTCGAAAGAAGGGAATGGTAAAGAAGGGGAATGGAAAGAAATAATAAGGGCTATCAGGGAGTTGAGAAGACTGTTTTCTGCCAACAGTACCATGATATCAATTGCATTTTTATAAAAACATCTCTCTGAAAATCATAGCTGTCAAGTATTTAGTTTTCTTATGTTCATACAACCTAGAGATTTAAAACAGTTTTGCTAAAAATTTCTTGAACAATAGAGAGACTTTAGTAAGCAGATATTAGAAATGTCCAACTCTCGTTAATGTATGTAAAACACTGTTAATGCTAAGGTTGCTCTTGAAAAAAACAGGTCAAGTTTCAACTTTCTGCTAACATGACAGCAACATAACATGAACCTTTATTGTCTGACTATGAGTCTGAAGTGACTACATAATCTACATCTTTCAGTGTACAGAATTGTAGTGTCCTATATTAGTTGCCTCCAAAATGAAGCACAAAACATGAATCCACCGTTACTGACTTAAACTGTTTCACTGACTCCACTAAAGCAGTGCAAGAAATTTGGTTTCATGGTAAGCTACGGAAAGATACACAAGTCAGGAACATTTAACCTATGACACTCGACATTGATTTTTTACCCAATCTATATTAACACTGGCCTTTCTATTTTTCCCTTGGTTGTGCGGGTGCAGGGAACTCCACTGTGTCAGAATGAGGTCAGTAAGCAAAGGCTCAGTCCCATTTCCACTCAAGTGAGTGGCAGAACTTCCCTTTACTTGACAGGGACCTATAGCAGTGCCTGAACGGCAAAAGATACCCTGCAGACCACCTTGTCTTGCCTTGAGCAGGGATTATATGCATAATTTTTTCTTAGATTATAAAAAAGGGGGGAAAAAGGTAGTTCTTTGGGAGAATTGTGATTGGATTTATTTNGCTGTCACAGTATGCTTGCATGGTATAAAGAGGAAAAAGACTTAGAACTGAATACACTATTGGGAGGAAAAAACCCTGTACCAAATCATTGCGGTAATGTAAGACCACTTTACAATGGAGTCAGTGAAGACTACTAGAGCATCTGTCCCTGTATTACAAAGAAAATACTGGTGTTTTAGTTTGGTGATTTGTGTTGGGTTTTTGTTTGTTTGATTGTTTGTTTAATAAAAAGCAAACAAAAGCAGCCTTACCAAGCAACATTTGAATTTCGTGGTTTGAATTTGGGAATACTTTATCTCTAAACTTGGAAAAGACTGCAGTGTTTTAGAATGGTGTTACAAGAAGCTGGACCTTGTTAATTCACTAACATAACTCTGAGAAACATTACAAGTTAACACATTTAGATAAATAAGCAAACAAGGCAGAAGCAGGCGAAGGAAAACAGCTCTGAAATACAATTCTGCATCACAGTTACCAAAGGCTAAAACCAAGATACATCTGCATCAACACCACAATACTTTACGAGTACTCCAAACATTTAACTACAATAACTCATATTGTATTAATTAACATTTTCCAGTATGATGAACTCAAGTAAACCACAGTTACTGTGCACACAGATTTCTGATGTAGCAAAGTGAAAGCTAGAAATGTAAAATGCAGAAACTTCTTAAAAGGCTGACAGCTGCAAACTGCTAAGATCAGGTACTGTGTGCTGGAAACACCAATGCAGTGTCTGGGTCATGCCAGACCGTTTGTTTGATCGGAGGCATGCTGAGACTCATAGGAGCCCTGCATCTATCAGGCTTCCATAAATCATATAAAGAAGGTATGGGAACTAAATTTACTGAAAAGAATTACAAAATGAGACTGGAGTCTAATGACATGTCAGGAAGNAGGTAAGTAAATAAAATATAGAATCATAGAATCATAGAAATATGTAGAAAAAGAACACAAAAAACCTAAATGACTTGAGGTAGCAGCAATAAAATATTTCAGTTTCTTCCTTTTCTCGTCCATAAGATCAGTCATCGTTTCAGAATTATAAAATTTTAAAGGGTTAACATACCCCCAAAATATTGGTGATTTTAAAGAGAACTTCTTTACCTTTCAAAACACTTTGATCATCCGTAGTGTCTGTGCTTGTCAGATTTCAAAATCTAAGATCACAGCTGTTTATGCAGGCTCTTTAGCCTTCCCAAACAAACATGCAAGAAAGTCACAGAAATAATGCCTTAAACAAAGGCAAAGGGCTCAGTGTTGTCATACCCACTGAACAACTTCATTTACAACCACTGACTAGATCCATTATAGATGCTGGCAGCCATAGATCTATGTATTACGTTTTGGTGAGTAAATGCCACTACACATTTAGGCTTTATAGAGCAAAGCTTTTATTTTGTGTATAAATCCAAGTTTAATGAGCCTTGAAAGAGATGATTGCTAAAAAACAGCCTGCTGCATTCAAGCTCAACTGCCTCCAATTATAGTGTTTATAATTATATAATTGTGCAATATCATGTGTGTCCAACAATCCTGTGTTTTATTACTGCACAGCACTATGACATCAGCGTAAATCACGTTTTCACTTTCACAGTCAGCCTCTTTCGTTTTGCTTACTCAGCCAACACAAAGGCACGTGGAACTTCACTTTTGACTGCTGAATGCATCAAACCAGCTCTACTAGCCTCAGCAGAAATAAGAAGATAATGGATGTCATCAACTCACAAAGATGAAAGGGGAAAGAAAGTTACCGTGTGTAAAAGGAAGTAGCAGATTAAAAAAAAGAACAAAGAATTAGTTCAGAATCATATATAGTGTTTGTGAATCCTGTTTCTTAGCGTTTTTCTTGTTGACAGATGCTTCTGAATGTATTGCCTATCCAAAATTCCCAAGAGAACTAGTACAAAGCATTGTTCTTGTTTCTGTTTGGATACTGCAGCACTTGCTGTAATGACACTAAAATTATCAAGAATCTTATTAGCAAACATGCCATTATGCTATTGAACACCTACACAAATCTCTCTCCTTCCCCCACCCCCAAGGAACAACATTTCTTCTCTCTCATTCATCATTTGAAAACTAATCCAATTTATAATCAGCAATTTCATACACTGAATGTATAGGCATTTAGCATATACTTGGAATAATTCCTGCCACAGAAATTTAAGCCCCAAAATCGTCCATAAAACTCCTTTTTGACTTAATAGGGACAGTATTTCATTGTTTTGACATGACTTGTTAGTCACACCTTCCAAAGTTAGAAATTTATTTTTTTTTAAATGTGAAGTAAAGCCTACTGCCTTCCTCCTCCCTTTCTTTCAAGCACACTATCCACACAGGATTTTATTCTTTTCTCTTCAGTCCACAAGTCCCCACACCCATAACACCTGGCTTTTTAATTAGTGAAGATCTGGTACTGCAATCCTACTGTCAGAAGGGCTCCTATCAGTCTCCCCATCAGTGGGGTGCAATACAAAATTGCCTACTACACTCCCCCCTGTATTCTTTTTGCTCTTAGCTGCCTGTAAAGCATTGGCTTTGAGTTGGTCTGTACTGACTTTTGAAGCCCACAGTTTAGCCTTACTCTAAATAAATATACTGAATTTTGACCATCTGAAACAATGACACTTTTACAGTTTTCAGTGTCATTAGGTAGCTAGTGGTTGAGCCCTTAGGGGGTTTAGGTATAGGACTTCACATCCTCTGAACTGCCCTAGCCTGGCCTCCTCCCTGATCAGCATTTACAGATGTTTAGAACTTCTACTCCTGGAGGCATACACACAGCGGGACGCCTCTCCCTGTGCTTGGTGACTTAAATCATCTTCTGAAATCTACTGCTATCGTTGTTTGAACAACCTGGACAATTTCCCAAATTAGGAGAAGTTAGTTTAAAACTATGATTAATTTTTTCAATGTTACCAATAACATTGCTTCACAGACTTTTTCAAGTCAATTAGATTCACTATTGCACATCAGTTCCAAAACAGTCCCTTAGCTAGAGTCGATGACTGCAGAAAAACAAGACATCTGAACTTAGGTCTAGATGCTGTTTTGGAACTGAAGACTAAATTAAAAATTAATACATAACTGTAATTATTAAGGTGTTTTAAAATAATAGCTGTATCACCTTCTTTGATCTTGAGGAAATGTTTCACCATTATTTATCAAACAATCTCCTTTTGTACCATCTTTTAAAAAAGTTCCTCAAATTATGACCTTAATATAAATCTTCATATTCCATTAAATAGAAAAGTATCAGGTAGTGAAAATCATCACTGTCTCTCTCATAGTTTTGAAAAAAGGATTCTCACAGCAAGAAATAACACAGAAATGACAAACACACCAACGTTAACTTTTATTTATATTTAGAAAGTCTTCTACAGCCTGGCAAACTTGTTAAATAAAATTCAAGCAGAAAGACAATCAAATAAAACATCCAAGGGCAGGCAGGAAAAGGTGCAGTGAAGAGGCATCCCACACAGTGTGTCACACAACCATGGATCTTCTTGGTTACTTCAAAGAATCCTAGGGCTGACTGTGAGGCCACAGGGAAAAACAACGTGCTGTCACGGCACAGGCCATAGCACCGTTTTCATTCCCAGCACGGAGACCTCCCACAGATTCCAAATTCCCAAACCTACTCCGAGGTATTGACCCAATTTCCAACTGCTGTACTTTCCTAGCTAAAATAACTGGCAGAGTTTCTCACAGCATCCTCCCGAGGTGCTCAGCCTCTTCCAAGGTGAGTGTCTGTGCACCTTGCCTTGAATGCTGGTGCTCATTACAGCAACAGGAACAATACTGCTGATGGAAGAGATACCTTCTGCTAAACTGAAAATATATATACCTCAAATTGCTGAAGTCGTCAAATCAGATACTACTAAAATTCAGAGTTCTTTCATTTGCCTTCTTGTTTACAAATCTCTGGGATTTGCTCTCCCATGTTTACAAGATTTCCTCAGCAAAAACAAGGGCTACATGTTCTGGCTTTTTCAAATAAATATCAAGGTTTCAAGTGTTCTCCTTTTTCCATTTCACTGCAGGGGAAGGAGAGGCGAGCAGTGCAAGATCTGCAGTAAAGCAAAATGACCATTCTGATCTCAGGTACCTTGGGTACACTACCTGGGAGCAGCTCCATAAGACCTCACTGCTCATAAGCAGCTGCCTGATGTATGAAGTCATGACACCCCATGTGTTTCTGCATTTCACAGGCATCTGAACTGTTCTCACCTGCCTTGTTTTCAAGTAGAAAATTAGGTAGCAGGAACAGAGAGAGGAAGCACTTGTTGGTTGGCAGTGGAAAGGTGGCAGGGGCAAATTTAAAACTAGCAGGGGAGGCAGAACAGTCCAGGTAAAAATTTGTTACCAGCTGAGGAAAAAAAAAATATTAAAAAAATTCAAAGCAGCTTATATNCGCTCTCTGGAGAAGTGGTATCATTAACTGAAGTAGTCATGGTTTAAAAAAAATAAAAATAAAAAGTGTTTGTAAGTAAGAATGATTAAACAATAATGTATGTTTCAATCCAAACGGAAAAAATGCAGAAGGTAGAAACAGAAAGCAGACACACAAGTATGTCAAATTATGAAGAAAGAAGGAGTCTTTTTGTCCCAACCATTGATCCAGGCCACTTCCCACCACTCAGAGATATAAACTGACAATAGATAAGAAAGCAGCAGAGAAATAATATGCATTAGATATCAGAATTATTGCTGAGAAACAAAAATCCTGCCACCCTGTAGATGCTATACATACCAAACACTTCAAACTGATCTTGGCTTACTACACATACATGGATTAACTCTTACTTCCACAGGCGCTGCAACCAGGTGCAGCAATTTTCTTGTTGACTCTTCCAGTTATCCCAGGGAAAGAAAGATGCCAACTGTACGCTCTTCAAGCCCTGAATTTGCAAAAGCTTAAATGAAATCTGAGCACTAAAAACTCTGCATGATTTACTATTTTTTCCTAGAATATGGGAAAAAAATGCACAACTGAAAGACTTCACACAGTTACATGTTGCTGCACACCCAGCAGCAGTATTGCTGAGGAACAGCTGTTAGTTACTTTTACTTCCAGCTCAGTCTTTGAAAAAGTGCTCAACTGCAATCAAACTTTACATACACTAGGTTAGCTTCTTTCACAAAGTTCAAGTATTGTAAGAGGGTAAAATATTCATGCTTCAACAACTTTTAACATCTATCTCTATTTAAGAAAAAAAATGCACGGCAGTGCATGGGAATAAAGTTTTCACTTCTTTCCTTGAACAGTCTTGCACCAAAACTTCATGCAATAGGTTGTTTTAATTTATTCTTACACAAAAATATTTCAAACACATTTTTCCAGCCCTATCCCTCAGACAACACAGCACAGCCAAAGGAAAAAGGTGTTCTTTTTTCTTCCCCCATTATTTAATGGATATTCATTGACTGAAACAGTGGTGAAAGCAGAACTCTCTATTTATAGGCCCATCAAGTACCATATGCCTTAATTCCATTCTGTCAACAGCCACTATGCATTTGAATTCATAATAGAATGTGAAAAAAAATAAATTAATAAAAAATAAAATCAATGAAATCCTTTGCTAAAGCATTTCTCAAAAAAAAAAAAAAAGGAAATGAATAAAGGAAAAGCAGAAGTCACTTCCCCAATATTAGATTTTGTTCTGTACCAAGGTTCATGTCCTTGCTGACAGCTACCAGGTAATACATTATTGCAAGTAACCAATATACATCCCTTGATTAAACACCACAAGCCCACATTAAGAATTCAAAAGCTGAACGTCCGTGTCTTTTTATAAAATACACAGTCATATATAAAAATTATGTTTGCACCTGCTAAAAATGACCTTCCCTCCCTGCTTTCTCCGCACCATCCTTTCTTTCCTTGAAAAAAATGGTTACATTACCCAACAAAAAATTTATTAGCATAATTAAGGCTGTACAATATCAAGCAGTCATTCATAATGTCATAGATACCGTAAGGCACAAAAATACACATTTCAGCCACTGGTCACACACATTTTCCCTATTCATGTCATGCTAAGACGGGTTTAAATATTATAGAAAATGAAACTGAACAGGATAATGACTTTTTCATTTCACATGTGAAATACATGGCTGATTCCAAAGCCTGAATTTCTGAGTGTGGTACTGATATCAGGATCAGCCGGCTTTCCATGTGGAATTCATCTGCAAAGAAGCCTCCAAGCTTGTCAACTTTAGCATTCCAGGATCTCCATTTTCCACAATGATAGATTTTCCTTCCATTACCTATTACCAAAAAAATCTCTCTCCTGCCTCCAAAGCACTAACTAGTGCCATTCTTTGGCCATGTTTTCTGACCCAATTGGATGTTGGGTTATCTGTCAGCTACAAAAGAGCCCCAAATGCCAACAGCCATATATCTGGAACCTGTCCCTAAAAGGGTCTTCAGCTCTTTGGAATAAGTGCTTGCTTCTTGCAGGACCTGAGCCCCACCACTGGATGCTGCTCTTTCCCCTCACCTTTTATTATTTGCCTCCTAAATCAATTTGTCAGCTTCCTACAGGTAACTCCCCACCTTCCAGAAAGAAGAAAGGACAACTTAGTTCCCTCTCTGTGAATTCACATGGCCTCTTTAAATTCCTCATACTTCCCCCACAGGGAAGCTTCTCTGAAACATTTTCAGGACTCTGGAGTGTTGTTCTCCTTTCTGAAAATGCTGATATTATTCCTGTGTCTCCTTTCAAAGATTTTGTCACAGTTAAGGCAGGCAGAGTTTTCCTTCTGGGCCTATCAATATTCCTCTGGGCTGTCAACCAGGGAAGTTTCCAGTTCTACAAGCATAAGATAATCGGGGGGGGCATGAAAGGCCTTAACTACCTGTTACTTTCCAGAAGTTCTTAAATTCTCATACTTCTTCATCATCCTGCTAAAACCATTCATCTGATGCTTCCTTAAATGTTAATAGTACTGATTCTGTTTTTAGCTCTGCTCCCACATACCCATGTTTCCCTGCCTGAAGTCTTACAGGTTCTGACTGGGCTCCCTTATAGGAAAGAGGACAGGTTTTGTTTTTCCTCTCTTCTCCCCCCATGCTCTCCCTGTGCTGCGTCTGAGCTAACAACCACTAAGGAATACATCCTGGTTTTGCATAGGAACTGAGATAGCCCACACATCTGTAGCACAACTCATTCCACTAATGACAAAATATCAAGAAATGGTAAAACTAGGAAGCATGGTGCCTACATACTGAGTAGCTCTTGAGGAACAAGGCTGGGTCCAGTCAGACAGCTGAGATGAGCAAGGGCTGCTGAGGACCACTGCTATCTCCATACAGAGCCACCTCATTACACTTATATTGACTACTTGAAACAAGTACAGTGCAGGCACACCTGCCATGGATGTGCATGGAGCCAGTCTGGGTCCCAGGCAGATTTATTCCCTCAGGCTTCACACTGCAGGACAGGACTCCACCCCAGAGCTGGCCCTGGAAGCAATCTGTCCACATCTACATATATTTGAACACAATCCGTCAGATGAGAGCTGACTTAGCACAGAACTGGTTCCCTGTTACTTGCTATGGGTAACAGTGCCAGTGGACAGGACTGCCTCCTGCCCTGCACCAAAACCTCATCACCTTTAGGGAGCATGATCCCACGGCATTAACAGATTATCAAGAACGGGGAAGTGCACCTATTCTCAGCCTTAATGGTGGGAGAAGATCACATAAATCACTAGAACTGAAACTGGAGATCATTTTCCCGTTCCCAAACGGGAATTGATCACATTTAGATTAACATGCAAATTCTAAAACAAACAAGGTTTTATATATCAGGATGTTCCCTGATGGAGTATTCTTTTCACTCCCGCACGTCCTGCTTCAAGAAAATAATTATTAAGAACCTTCAACAAGATATAAAATTTGGAATAAGACCTGCACCAAATCAGGAATTTCTTACTGTCCTTTCCAAAAGAAATGCATTCTAGAAAGTACAAACCAAAGATGAAGAAAATCCAGCACTGTTAATATAAAACCTTGTATCTTAGACTAAATATCAAGGTGCTGCAACCTGTATGCTGCCCTAACAGTCACATAGGTGTTATTCAAAAAGTAAAAGCAGATCTTTAATTATTAAATAGATGCTAGATTTTTCTAATTTTTATTTTTTAAACACAAGTGACAGAATAATCTAAACCAGTTTATAGGATCAATATTGAAATTGTTAAAAACTAAAGGTATCTCTCTAGAAAACTATTTCCCCCACACCCCATCATCAAACATTATGTTTTTGATCTTTGTTTAATCTAAGATTGGCCCAGAAGAGAACAAAAACTAAGAAACCAAGAGCAGCAAATTCTGCCATAAGCAAAGACATTTCATGTTTACTGTAGGGAGCTGAGAACATCTGAAAACACACCTCTCTCAATGAATGAGTGTTCCAAATAACTGCTACAGTTGTTTTTATCATATTGAGACAAAACCGTTAGACAATAATTAAGCAAGCCCAGCTGGTGCAAAGATAGTCCCAAAGCCTTAGGTTAAAGGGGAAAATTCTCCCTTACCCAGGGACTTTGGAAGGTGACTTGCAAGCTGCCCTGCACAGATACTGCTAAAAGCACTGGCGCATGAAGAAAGCCACAGCGCTCAGCACCGTAAAAGTCTGTAGCTTGCTCAAAACCACAAAGGATGGTTCCAGAGAGACTACTACAATTTACAGAGGTATCCAGAGCTGGGCAATTTACCCTAGGGTCCCTTTCCACTTCCAAAGTTTCTCTGCATCAGGAAAACGAAAGATGACTTAAAGTATTCTTACTTTTCATTTAATTGGCTCCAAAACCTGCATTGCATTGTGCTTCTGAAAAGCCAATAGAGAAAGAAAACCTCTATCAGGATACTTCAGTATAGATTTTCCTCGAAAGAAAACCTGAAACATCAAATGGGGAAGATCAATTCCCTGTAAAATGTTAATAATACATAAAGATTTTTCTACCTTACACTTCAAGGAAAAAACAATGCAAAGATTTTAAAAGTTTCTCTGTTATAAATGTGAGATCTTTTTTAAGTGAAAGAGGACTTTAGATACAACCCAATGATGTTTCTTTTCTCAGTTTACAAAATTCTTCTTATTCAGAGGGCTCTTATTCACTTTTTTCCTAATTTGATTTACAAGGTTTTTAGTAACAAGGATCACTGTTAGTCCTTACGGTGCCATAAAAAACCTATTAACTTCATTTAAACTGAGTTCTCTGTTGTATTTATCCTCTAACCTCCATTTGCATTTGTTAGTACTGTAAAACAAAAGAAAATCAGGAGGCTTTTCAAGCCCAAGGACTGCAACTCTATAAATTGTCTCAGAACTACATAGTTGCACCAGCAAATTATAAAGCCAATAAAATATATCCTAAAACAGAAAGTTTCACAAATAAATATTCAGTATCACAGACATCTTTGTTAAAGTTAAGTGAATTTTGATCCTCATTCTTTTTGAAAATTGTAGGTCAAAACCTCAGTTATAACAGTCTTGGTGACAAAAATTACTAGCCTTTTTGATGCAATTTTAAACAGCTGTGAGATACAGATTAGGAAGATTTTCCAAAGTTAAAAGTGTTTTATTTTAATCAGTGGTTTCCAAAAACTGTGTGAACTTCACACTTGTATGTCTTTGCTGGTGAATAAATCCCACACTAGTTACTAGCAAGGTCATAACCCACCACTGCTGCAGAGCAGCAAGGGCACTGCAATAACAGCCAGGTTTGAAACACCAAGCCATTTAACTGCTTTCTGACAGCACCCTTGGGGGATTTAAAGATTTTATTTAACCTCACAATAGTACACTTTGTATTACTGAGTTGTATTCTTCCTTGTTGTCAAAACACATTCCATAAACTTAAAGACAGCCTCTCTCAGCCCAAACACCAAAATCTAACTGTAAATAAACCATGGAGATGGGAGATGTTGAAGAAATGCGGTTCTTTTTTCTTGGTCAACAGTTTCTGGCAGGTTTCCGTTAAAACCTCAAAGAAACACATAGGTGAAAGTAAACCAAATAACATGGCTGATACTACTGGGATAGGTCTGAATTCGCAAGGAGAACACAACAAGACACAGCTTATGTTCCATATCTTGCTAACGAGAACTCTAGAGTAGTAGATTATTCATTAAAGAAAAAAAAATCAATATGTTAATTGGAACAGAAGTCATCAGAATGAACACCATGTGAAACATACGTAGTAAAATCTGTAAACAAGTAAATCTGTCTGTTGTGAGCATTCATGTTTAGGCATTTAGAAAAGCCATTGAGAATCTGACTAGTTCTACTTCATGTCAATAAACATTGTCCTTTGATTATGCGACTTTATTGGTCTTGGGTAAAAAAAACTATTATTGCTTTCCAGTGTTTTCCAGATAATTTGAAATCTGCTCATTTTTCCTGAGTTTTCAATTTAAACAATTTGTGCTTAAAAACACATGAAGGTTTCCCTGATCTTACGTGAATTTAAATCACTGTTCTGAGAAGCTTAAGTTCTGACGAGTTGATCTTTCCTAGTGATTCCTACTAATTCAGAAAAGAAAAACACCACACTATGCCTATTTAAATGTTCTTGAAGACAGTGCAAGCAAAATATAAGATATGATTCTGAATTACCCGAGCCCCAAACCTTTTAAACCATTTGCACAGTCCAGCATTGAGTCAAGTTGTCCCATTGATTATTCCATGTGATCCAACTGAAAGTTAAAATTAAACAGAGCAACAAAGTGAAAAAATATGCATTCTGGTGGAAGGGCTTGACACTGCACTGCAGTCACAGTCATCACCAACACTAGGTTTGACTAGACAATGTTGTGTTTTTTTTTTCCACCAAATAAAGTAGAACATTTCCAGAGAAATTGCCCTGGCATACTTCATGTAGTGGTTCACCTGCTTTACACTCACACTTGTCTTTATCAGTCTTGCTCTGCAGCCCTGACTATGTAAAGGCAGGAAGGGAGTTGTCATGGTTTAACCTCCGTTGGCATGAGCCTCACACAGCCACTTGGTCATTCCCTCCTAGTGCGACAGGGGAGAGAATCAGGTAAAGCCACACACACAAGCAAAGCAAAACAAGGAATTCATTCAGTACTTCCCATTAGCAGGCAGGTGTTCAGCCATCTCCAGGAAAGCAGGGCTTCATCACATGTAACAGTTACTCAGGAAGACAAACACTGTCACTCTGAACATTCCCTTTTCCTTCTTCTTCCCCCAGCTTCCTATGCTGAGCATGATGTTATATGGTACAGAATATCTCTTCAGTCAGTTGGGGTCAGTTGTCCCAGCTGTGTCCCCTCCCAACTACTTGTGCACTGCCAGCCTCCTTGCTAGTGGGATGGGGTGAGAAGCAAAAAAGGTTTTAGCTCTGTGTAAGCACTGC
>VZTO01005700.1:45598-63079 GCA_013400615.1 Syrrhaptes paradoxus | reverse complement strand
TTTGTCTCCAGGAGCAGCTGCTACACACACTGAAGCTCTGCTTTCCTGGGAAGTGGATGGACATTGCTTACTGGGGGGAAGTAGAGAATAACATCTTTGTTTACCTTGTGTTTCTGTGCATGGCCTTGGCCTTTACTTTAATTAAACTGCTTTTATCCTGATCCACAAGTTTTTCATCTTATTTTCCCCCTTTATTTTGCTGAAGGGGCCTGGTGGGCACCTGGCATCCAGCCAAGGTTAACCTACCACAAGCAGTCAAAGGAGCACAGGAAGAAAAAATGTGGGTACCTTACTACAGTATAGTCCAGGGAGGGCTAGCTTACTGACAGAGCAGAGTCTGTAGCAGAGCATAGAAGCCAACAAAAACCCTCAATCTGCTATGCAGTAGCACTGTAAAACAAGCATTTAAATTTGTCTTGAGAAAAAAAATTAAAAAGATTATTACACATTTAACCATCTGATTATTTTATTTCCTAAAATATTGTGAAGTAGCACGCTTTTCAGGGAGTGGGAAGGAGGTGTGAAATCACTAAAAACCCACCTATCTGAAAAAAAACCCACTAAAACAGAGACTTAGCTAGCCCTGGTTAATTCCTTTGAGCAGATAAATTCTTTGAGGAACTTCCAAAACACCCAAGAATACATGAAATTGTAAACAAGACAATTTTTTCTGAAAGAAAAAGATGCTTTTATATGCTTCATACTATGCTACTCTTTAAGTTACAGATATTTTTGCTCTCAGTGTGGAAATACAAATACTTCAAGTTTGTTTTGTTTCAAGTTTCCTTACTAAATCTCTACTGTAGAAGTCAAAATCATCATAGAATCATCATCATAGAATCATTAAGGTAGGAAAAGACCTCAAGGATCATCAAGTCCAACCCAACACCACCTAACTCACTAAACCATGTCCCTAAGCACCACATCTACACGTTTCTTGAACACCTCCAGGGATGGTGACTCTATCACCTCCCTGGGCAGCCTGTTCCAATGCCTGATCACTCTTTCACCGAACAAATTTTTCCTAATATCCATCCTAATGTTTCAAGTCTCTTTGAATGCATACATAGCATTAAGTACATTTCCCACCAAAGCCACATATTATGTCACTGATTTTCTGTTGTCTTAAAATGAGAAAATTAATATAGGAGATATATATTAGTAATTTACCCTAGTTCAGAAATATTCACCTACAAGAAAAAAGTTGGAATGTTTAAGCAAACAAAACAAAATCAATCCCTGTAAGAGAGTGGTCCTAGATACACTGTGAAAGACTGTTGTTCTGAGGTAAGAAAACAGGAAATGGTAAGAATTAAGGTTTTTTGCTACATACTTCCTGAATTGTCATATTAGTAGTTAATGACATGTTATTACTGTATCATTTTGAAGGCATCTAAGCAGCAACACCTGGAGTATAAAGTGTGAATCCTTACAGCACAACTGATTTGCAGGACATTAACATTCTTGCAAATGGCAATGTTCAATACAACTTGATGCTTTAGTCCTGAAAATATCACTCACTCCCATGTGCAACAATGGAGGATCAAGGCACCATTAATATCTCCAATTATCATTAATAAACATCTGAACAGAGATGGTGAACATACCTTTGGGGCAAATTGAGAAAAGTTTGACTGTATCCTGAGATACTGGTAACTTTCCTTATTAATCCACCTGTAATTCACCTGCAGCAAATTGCTGCTTATAACTGAGCATTTCTTCTTCACAGATCTAGTTCTTCTAAACCTTGCCCTGGTACACACATTTATGTAAAGGCCAATATGGGTAACACAATTATACCTCCACAGAGAAGTAAGCAGGTGTACACTTTGTAAGGAGATGGTAAGTCAGATTCCTGAAACATGGTATCTCTAGTTGCAAATTCAAAGGATAGACATCCTTTGTCTGCTGGAAGTCAGTGTTAGCATTGCTGCACTGCTTAAAAGGTGGGAATTATGAGAGCATGTGTCTGTGCTGGAAAGAAAAGCCATGAAAATAAGGGACTGGATAGAAGTACCACGGCCTAGATATAGAGGTATCACAGTAGGGAATGGGGATGGTAGTGAGATTTAGTTGTGCAATACATAGTTGATAAGATGGCTTACTTATCAGCTTACCCACTTACTTGGTTTGGGCAGCCTCCTCCAGAGCACAAAGAAAAGTCATAAACTTCTTTTAAACAATGCAGGTATCTTCAAAATTATTCGGTGCTTGCATACAACAGCTGGACAAGAGACTGGGGAATTTATTCACTTTCCCAAGCCCTTTAAAAAGAATTGCCTTTCATATTGACATCTCCCTAGTTGCAAATGGCAGGAAGATTATCAGAAGTGAGGGCATACCCCTTGAAACAACTGTTTCATGTTCTTGGCAAACTGCATGGATTTATTCCTTTCACATTTCTGAGGCACTCTCCAAACTTACATGTAAAGTTCAGATTTCAGCGATGAAAACAACAGCATGATCCCCTCACCTTAAATGAGTAAAACAACAACAACAAAAGCAAAGATCTTCAGAAATGTTTAAATAATTCAGTGCAGATCCATCTGACAGCTGGCCACCTGTAGTTATAGTAAATGATCGTTTTACATGCTGTTATTTACTTTCATTAGTTAGTTATTTCCCCCAAGACAGCATGCTACATCTAGTCTTAACGATTCAGTCCCATATTTTTGTCCTCATTTTTACCTGACAAGCTTCAAAATAATCCAAAAATGTTTTAGGACTGAACCTTGATCTGAACCACAATCTTGCATTCAAGTTATGTACTTATAATCCTTCTTCATTTAGAAAGACCATAAATAGATGACAGAAAATAATTATAATTATTTATTATAAAGCAAGAAAAACAGAGGTCTAAACAAGGTACTTGGCAATTTATTTTTTAAGCGGATGTTTTGATTTTTCAGATCTCACCCACAAGTGAATTTCTGAAAGAATTTAAAAATTAGGATTACTTTCTATTATGGATGAGATACCTGGCATTATATATAGATTGGCTTCATAGTCCTCTAGGGTGTACTGCACATCTACGTGGTATACCTGGCTGCTAAGCCTGATTTTTTTTTAAGCCAGCAAATGAGTAAAAAAGTCTGCACAAATCTGACAACTCTCAGTTGGGTAAATTTCTCAGAGGTTTTTATAAAGAAAGTTTTGTTCCCACTAAGAGCTGAGAGAAACGCATACCTCATTAAATTTTTGCCAGAATAAAAGCACTCCCCTCCCCTGTCCCTCAAAGTTACCACACAAATAACTGATGAGTCAGGCAGAAAATGATATTTCAAAACACAATTATCCAGATTCACAAGAAGGTAAAAAGAAAAAAAGCACAGAGACCTACAGGATATAGAAAAGATGCATAGCCTGGAATTTCATTCCCTTGCTCAGCAGCACTAGGGAAAGCTTCTAATAGATATGAAGAAATAAAAGGTATTCTCTGTACTGTCCTTCTGAAAATACATGCATGCAGGTCTGGTCAGAGGCTGGTGTTTCTACCTCCTTTTTTTTTTTTTTTTTTTCCCCTCCCCCAAGTCAGTAAAGAGGTTCTCACAGAACTTCATATCAACACGGAAGGCCAAAGTAACCACCAGCTCAGTAAAAGCACTTCAGCCTGAAGCTACTCTCCCTCTGAGGGACATGGGATGTGGTAGTTTCACTTAGATGGGTTCACTTAAAGAATTTCAAAGCATTGACTCAATAAATCACTTCTCAATGCTGATACTTCAACCAACACTCTTCCTCAAATTATCTTTTTATTAAAGGCTGTTACTGTATGGAAATAATCTACTGGCTTTTGTCCACCTAGTTTCAGGACTGGGCTATGGCATGAAGACAACTTTTTACTCTTTGTTGATGATCTCCGCTTGCAGAATGGTAAACGTGTCACAAATGACCATGACTTTCAGTCTACCAGCCAGTGGGACTATGTCTTTTGGCAAACCCAGAGCAAAAGCAAGAGCACAAACCCTGTTGTTTGCTCGCTGTGCACAATGGAGCTTCCCTTTCGAGGGAGAAATGCAACTATCCTGACCGAACTGTTCTCCCAAATGCCAGAGAAGGCTGGAGTTTTCCTAATGAACCCACATCCATGTCAGCCAGCCCTCCCTTCTCCACTGAGTCCCAAGCCAGCAACCATGGTGCCTACCAGTCTCCATCCTCCACAGCCAACCCTGTGCCAGGGGCAGCACTGCCTCCGGCACACAGGGAGACGTTTCAGCTGGCAGCCTACACCTTCCATGCCACTCCTTGTGCCCTGGGCACACGAGTTGTCCACCTGAGGCCTTGTGCAGCTTTGTCGACCCCCATCCCCATGCCAGCCTCTGTCCCCGTGTTGGCTGGAGGCCCAGGGCTGTGCTGTGGGTGGCTGCCTTTGCATCCCTCTCGCACTCCAAGCGTGCCTGGGCCCTGCAGCCCAGAGGGGCTCCTGAAAAGGCTGGTCTTGGAAGGATCCTGCCAGCTTGTCACTTTTTTATTTTAATCAAACCCTGGGAGGCTGTGGTTGTTATCCTGATATGGGGTGGAAGTGTTTTTACACCATGGGATGGGAAAGTCAGGTGTCTGGTTAAGGTTTGTTGCACACACCCTGCGAGGTTTCCACCTCTACTTCAACGCTGTTGTCACTTCATAATTAACACTCTCTCTTCTCCTTATTCCTACACAGAAAGAAAATATCAGAAATAATTGTAGTACTTACTGACTTTGCAGTTAACACCAACTGAATAACCTGCCATGGTGGTATTTCAGCTATTGTTTTTTAATGTCAGGGAAAACAACCCACACACCTGCAAGCTATTTCATTTGTTGTCAGTCTGGTCAATTTGAAGAGAATGAAATTTATTATTTTAACACCTAAAACCTGATTTCTGCCCACTGTCTGCAAGGCAACACAAAAATACATCAGAAGGCAAGGAGAAGGACAGAGAGACTGTCAGTGACAAAATAAACCGAGTGATCTATAAATGCAACTGGATATGCATTTTTGCACCTGTAAGCATCTTTAGGACAAGTTAAATATGCTAAAAGTTGATTGACAATTTTCATCAGTCCTGAAGACTGAATAATTTAAATGCAGGGCTTTTCCTGATTTAATACAAAGTGCTGAGCACAGAATCCTAAACAAACACTGCCGTATTTAAATCTGGTCTGCACAAAATCTGAAACAGAGGAAAGAGTTTAACCCAAGGTGAGCCTGCACTCTCAGTGTCTGCAGTACTATCTGATTACTGGGGAAGTAGCAGGAAAATCTGTCCCAACTGCAGAGGAAAAAAGAATAGGGCATGTTAAACTAATCTGAAAAAAGTCAAGAACAAGAAAAATCC
Organism: Syrrhaptes paradoxus; assembly: GCA_013400615.1. Lineage (NCBI taxonomy): Eukaryota > Metazoa > Chordata > Aves > Pterocliformes > Pteroclidae > Syrrhaptes > Syrrhaptes paradoxus. Next base: position 57,761 of record VZTO01005700.1, on the reverse strand, counting down.
CAAGCCCTGTAACTGTGCTGGTGTTAGATGATGACCTGTACTTGCCTTGACTCTTTTTACAGCAAAGTGCTGTGTTAGTGGGAGATGAGCCCAGACCCTCATGCATCCCAATAGTCACCATTTTGCTGAAGAATTGAGTAAGAGCGTGATGAACCGTACTGTTGTTCACAGAAGGCCTCAGAAGAGCTTCAGAACTACGGAAAAGTAGCAGAGCAAATGCTTTAAGTTGAGGAGGAACCTATAAGCACGTGGGCAGGCTGGCTGTGCTCAGGAATCTGTTGGCGCTAAGGAAGCTCATGGAGATCTACTGTGTCTGGTGGCCCAGATCACACTCTGTGATATGAGTCATTGTTCCACCTCCATCAACCAGTCCTTTTCAAAAGCCCTAGCATAAACCAATAATTTTGTCTGCTTTTTTCCATCAATACTCACCAAACTGAATTTCCACAATTTCATCTGCAATTTAATCCTAGGGGTGCCTAACATGGACATTTTTTAACATCAACATCACTGTCATCAGCCAGTAACAAATTAACTCCAGTGGTGGGATACCCTGGGACCTATCCATCTCACTCTGCTTTGGTTTTTCATAAAACTGGTCAAAACCTCTGAGACTTCAGAACACTCCAAGTTTTAATTTTGCCTTCTCTGTCTTTTCTCTTCTCTGCAAGACCCTTGCAACTCTCACGCTGTTTTCTTACAGTCAAAACTTATCTACCTTCAGGCCTTCAGTATGCATAGTGCCGACAATGATAAAGTCATATATTTCATTGTTTTTGTGCCATGATGTAACACAAAATGCAGACTGATGTGGCACTTTTTGAAAAACAGATACTTTGATAACTATTAACCCACCTACTTATTAGGCTAGGATTACACATTCAGTTTTGAACATTACAACAGCCTGCTTAAACATAGCCTATGCTTTTTGCAGCATAATCCTGTCAGTTTTATACAAAATCACACCTAGTACAGACAGCTACTCCTTCCATTAATGATAAATGCTAGAAATGTGCTTTTCTGGATGAACTGTCCAAATAACCCTAATTCCTTTTTTTGCCAGATGTCATTCTCAGAAATAACACTGATAATCCCATTCCTTCCCCTTTCTTCCCTCGTTCCCATCAAACTGACATTCTTTATAATCTAGATATGATTAGCTAGAAATAGCTAATTTCCACAGCTATGCTTTTGACAAATGCTCAGGACAGGATGTTTGCAATCATCCAGTTTCTCCTGGGTTAGTATTCGATTTGCAGCCACTGAAGTGTTCTCTATCCTTGTTGAGAAAGAGGTACAGGACTGCTGGTCAGACCCCTTTCCGGAAAGGGAATCAATTTCTGCCAACTTAACCTCCTTTTAATAAAGATATGAACTTTTACTTACTCATTTTCTACCCAGACTACTCAATGTCCATTTAAAGAGCATTCAGCTTTTCTTAGGAGTGAGATAAATAAGCCACTGCTTGGTTAAAACCATACTGGTTTAGGACACTGTATCAATATCCTCCTAAGATATGATCACAAATAAACTGCTCTATGTGGCTTCTGGATAAAATATTCTGTTCTTGCATCTTGATTTCCATAAAAACACACCAAAAAGCATGATAAATTCTCATGAGGATCAGATGATGCCTCAATATTGAAAGTGACTTATGTTCACATCTCTAATACTTGAAATATCTCCAATAACTTTAGCTTTAAAACACACATTTAGTTAATACAATACTGCTTAAATAACTATAAAAACTGAAGTATGAAACATTTATCTGATTATGAGATTTCACTGAAGCTAATAAAGCTTGTGTTTTTCTTTTCACAATGATGTCACTATATTTTTTTTCAGTTTTTAATCCAGATGCAATCTGGCATGACAAAAACTGCTGGCTTCCCAGGCACAGTCTGATAAGCCAAATTCCATGCTGATCCAGACCCTGCTTCAGCAGGAGCAGGTGGGTTTCAAAGACAGCATACAACAGTTGTCCTTGTTGAGAAACTTCTGAAGAGAGATGAATCACCACAGCCAAAATAAAATTGCAGATTACTGGAATTTCTTCTGTGGAACAAGAACCTCACTCATTTCCATCTTTGCATTCATCTACTACACATGCTTTTCTGTTTGTTTTCTTTCTGATTTAACTCGAAATCACAGTGCTCAGTTAATGTTTCTTTTGCTGCTATACAAAAATATTTTATTTCCATACATAGGGCACATTCCACTGGAAAATAATAAATAAATAAATCAATCACACAGACAATTTTTCTTCTGTATAATCTTAAGTGAAACCAATGCTTTTTTATGCTGCGTTATTTCCATTCCTGATACTGAAAGGTATGGATTTTGTTGGGTTTTTTTGGTTTGGTGTTTTTTTTTTTTGGTTTGGGGTTGTTTGGTTTTAAATTAATATTTCCATTTTTGTTGCCATAGTCAGGACTGAAGTTCTTTGCTCTATTACAAATGCAGCAGAACAATACCACAGATTAAGAGTCATACTCTGCTTCGCTCTATTTCAACTGCAAAACTGAGATGAATTGCCAGTAATGCCAATAGAATTACCTAGATTCAGGTATACAAAAATAAAAGACAGAATAATCTATATATAAATTTAGACCAAAAATCAGGCTTACCTTCACATAAAAGCTTCTGATAATATTGCAATTGGCAAAGCACATTTAGCTAAATGTGTGTGGGTACAGATAAATACATACATAGGCTATGCTTGTAGCTACAAAAATACGAATAGAGACAGAGATGAAACCTGTTTAACTCTCTAAGAAGAGAAAGCAAGTGAGGAAATTAAATTGGAATCTGGAACACTTTCACAAAAATATTCTTTTGGATCATAAAATACTCTTTTATAGACACATATGCACATAGAGAGACTTGCTGAAAACTAGCTAATATTGCTTCTGTCAGCACACAGTGCAACACCAACACGTGCCTATTTGTCAAGGAAGACTTTTTTTTCCCAGTAAGTTAATGTCCTCAGTTACAGTTTATCATAAAACACTGTTGTTAATATTCACTCTGAACAAAGAATAGCTCTGATTATGTCTTCATCCATTTGATTTTTCTCTACACACACGGTCCACATTGGCTTACTGTGTTTGCTTCTGATTAAGAGAACAAGCCTTAGGTATAGCAGTCTATATTAAGCATATGTTTTATAGCAACTAAATAAATTTGAGACAATTTTAAAAAAAGTCAAAACTATGGCATTTCCAGCATAACTGAATATCTTAACAAGTTGTATCTTCCTTCAAATTCTCAGGTTTGGAATCGTGTAATTCCAATCCTCAAAGCACCAGGGCAAAAGACAGGGCAAGGTATAAAGTACCATCCTGGTGGAGGGGGAGAGTGATGGGAGCAAAAAAAACCCATGATAATCTACAGAAGTCCCAGAACAGTAATTAAACACATGGGATGAAGCAAATGATAGTACAGCAGCTGATCCAGTTAGTGAGCACACAGCCCCCTCTTTTCAGCTACCCTTCCTCCACCACCTTGAGGAACAACATATTCTAGTGAATTTGAGAAGAATGAATCCTTAACCTGTGCTTTCTCCAGTGGTCTGGGGATGCCCAGGGCAAGGATATCACTCTTACTAACCTCCTCAGTGGGAGACTCAGTAGCAGAAAGCATAAAATATATCCTGGGAGTGTTTTACAGCAGCATGAGAAGATAACAGTGATAAAAGGTATGCATGTACATGCCTAAAATGGAGAAGAAGGAAACTTGTTCAAAAGGATGTAGACGGGAGACAAATTACAGAAAGCTGAAGAGTTACAGTCTGAATACATTTAAAGACTACGTCTAGGAACCACCATACAGCTTAGAAGGAAGAGTAGTGTCCCTCCCAAAAGGCAGTTCCTTTAAATTTAGAGGCTCATCATCCTAGCTAGACACAGTCCAGCTGGACATTAGACCTCTGTCTTCACCCCCATCACCGTGTAGGTAGGCTATTTCATTCGAACATGCTGAGGTTTTTATGTAGCACCCTTTGTGCCTGTTTTCAAAGCAATTTGAAAAGCATTATTTTCGACTCGCACACGAGAAAGGTGGGAAAAAATCAAGTGATCTGTCCAAGGCAGCTTCTCAACCTGCACCTGCTCTCAGTGCAAATCAGTCAAGGCTGGACACGTCTATGTGCAACAAAGTCAGACACAGATACCTGAGCTAGCTTTGGGCGTGCCAGCAGCAACACTACCAGCAATATCAAGTTATCAGCACAATGCTCAAGGCTATGTGGAGAAATGGGGAACAGCAGCCCCCAGAGCACCACTCTAAAATAACAATGCTGTAAAAACATGCAAGCAACGTCAGCTGTGAGCACGGTGCCCACATAAACCTATCTATTCTTAGGCTTATCATTAATTCCCCTGTAGGTGGAGCTCAAGAATATGCATATTGTTCCTGCATTTCGTGGGATGAATACTGTGGTCTCATGCACACACCCTGCCTCCCTCTCTAGAAGCTTCACAAGTCTTACATCAAAAGCTAAGACTGAAGTTTTTAACAGAAATTACTATACAGGGTCAAAGCCACATAAGTTTCTATCCAGAATAACGCATACCTGACCGAAAAGATGGACTGTTCTTGCTTTAAGTTACATAACACTTGGTAATTTTCATTACCCATCCTGTTAATCTATTCACAGAAGCCACCGTATCTCCCAGAAACTCTCTTCTTCCCTTGTCCCCACCTAGACTGAGGCCTTTACCTGTAACCCATAGGGAAACAGATCACAAGTATATCCCCCCAAAGACCCAACACCCCAAGCACCACCACCAAAGTCTCCATTTTCATTTATCTTGATTTTACAGCAGCAAAACTGTGTTCTTCAGGGGGCCTTACACCATGAACAGAACCAGATAAGCACCTTTTTGCATTTGTTTGATTCCCTGATACCAGACAGGAGGAGAGATATTAGAAACTTTAGCTTCTTCATATGATGTACTCTGTCATTGGGAAGTGAGATTTTAATAATCCACCCTGCTGTTAGTTGCTGATATTTAATATTTTAAATCTGAATATTTTTTTCAATCATTGTTATTTTATTGTTTACACATGTAAAATAAAAATTGTGACATATTAGGAGGTAACCTATAGGAGTTCACAGGTACTCTGTTAAATATTTCAGATAACAATTATTAAAATAAATTTCTCTTAGTAATAGGACAGTACATCTCAAATTCTGCTTCAAGTTACACCCACTTTCATGTCTCAAGAATGGAGCCAAATACCGCTCTGAGTTACTCCTCTATAATGCTATCTCAACATAACTGGAACAAAATTTAATGAATTTGCTAGAAATGCATCTTCACAAGGTACATATGCCAGGATCATATTTCCAAAGTCAGGATCAGCCAGCTGTAACCTAAAGGTTACAGCACATTGTCAGTTTTGAACTTCATAAATATCTCCAGAGCGCTCGCACCTGAGAAAAATTAGCATTTGTGAAATCCCTATTAGCCTAGTAACATTTAAGATGCAAAGCCAATATGCAGCTGGCCCCATCCTGATTTCATTTAAAACCAGAGTTAATCTATGTTGAAGCCACTAAAGGATATAAAGGGATTCTGGATTTTCACCAGTACAAACAAGGCCAGGGTATATCTTTTGTTGAGGATCTTGAAGGGCTGATGGTCGCATTACATATTTTTATTATAGCAACATCCCTGAAATGATTCCCTAAGCTAGTATCCACTAGGGATTAGTGGACACATGCATGTCACATTTGGATGGTGTATACATTTAGGGGTGTTATTTTAAGAAGTACTTGAGAAAATTAGTACTTGAGAAAATTAGGAACTAGACAAAAAGCAAAACCTTGGAACTTACACGTAAAATTAGGAACAGTGATGGCCAGGGAAATCAGAACAGCAAGTGCAACAGAAACCAGCAGAGAGCAGCATCAAGATTAATGATTTTCTGTTTCTTACATTCTTATGACAAGTTCACAGAAGTTGCAGCATCATTTGTGGCAAAAAAAGATGAAGGAAGACCAAGCTGGGCATAACCACAGAACTAGCCACAGAAGGGAATGGCTTACTAGCAATCTACAGCACACTGGCAAGAGCAAAGGTGGAAATCCACATTGAAGGGACAAACACGGCAAACGCTGAACAGAGCTCTTGACCTGGTTGTATTTACTTTGCAGCAGTAGGCAGGCTAGCTAATGCTACCAAAAGGTAAACAAACACAGGAAAACAACAACAGTAGCTGGAAAGTAAAAAGGCAAAAGTTTCAGAGGTTCCATGGAGAGTCTCAAAAACAAAACAGTTACATTCAAAACTGAAATTGCAAAACACTCTCAAAGAGTGGCATCCCTCAAAATGTCCTCCCACCCTTTAGGATCTGACCTTCTCATCGCTGGGATTTTTTCCACGATTTTTCTGCATGCAGTTCAAATTAATTTAAAAGTTAAGGGCTCAAATAAACACATACAGTGCTTCTCTAAAACACATAATGACCAAATTGCAAAAGGTTTCCCTTTCTTCTACATCTACACCCTTTACAACAGAGACATATTCATAGCAGGGCTCCCTATTTTGCATATTACTTATTGGATTTTGACTATCTCAATTTTATAAAAATTGGTCCTATAGCCAAAAATTCAGAACTAAGCTCAGAAAAAGCTCTCGCACGTACATCATTCCATAACGTGTTTTGAGCATATTACAGAAAAAGATAAACCACATCAGTTCAGCAACAGATGCAAGATCCATATATAAAAATACTAAAATTATGGAAATGCTTTGATATCACTGTTGTCCCCTGTCACTTAAGTGGCAAGAACACCAGGGGGTCTGGTAATCTTTGTGAGATAATAGAGTAAGCCTATTTTTTAGTTTGTGCATGCCAGCACCAGCACAAGATAACTAAGAAGTGCAACGAAGGCTAAGGAGTGGGAGTAGATCACAGTAATGAGCAATAAAAGTGTACGCAGCCTTCCCTCTTACACCAAGAGAGGAAGGGGGAAAACAAACAAGGCAAAGGAGAGAGTATTGGAAGGAAATGAGCCTGGAACATTAGTTGAAATGCTATCCCCTACTAATGTTAATGGGAGCACTTATCCCTTCACCCCTTCTTCAGGCCATGCTTTTCCCACTACACAGGAGTAGCAGCAGGATTTCCATTAGCACAGGATGGGGTCCTCCTTAGCAGCTTTCTCAAAATTTGAAACACATAAACATCACTCTGCATTTGTGTAATGCAAAATTAAGCTTCCATGAGTCAAAATGGAGAGACTCAAATCTCAGACCAGTTACCAGTAACTGAATTAATAAAGTATGAGTTAGCTCAAAATAAACAGCACCTCCCTCCTTGGCTGCAAAAATCCCTATTCAGCATTAACTCTGTTGTAGTCTGTTTGTTACCCTGCTTCTGCAATTCCACCAACTTTATGCACCAAGATTGAGCTGCACAGTCTGTTAAATATATGGTAGCTCATCAAATTCAACATGTTTCATGCAGACACTTCCATAACAACAACGTTTCAGTTAAATTATTTTTTAGGAGCAAGAAAAACAAGTAAAGACTACTACTGCAGGTGGGATGCTGGAAGCCCAAGTTCAAATGCCTGAGCTCTGTCTCAATGAGTGATACAGGTTGTAAATCTATTTTGAACTGGGCAAAGAGAAAACCTGAGATGGGGTACCCCATATCCTGCCAAGCAGCCCCTCACACCACAGACCGAGCTACTTCTTCCTGAGCAGAGTCACATGCTTACTATCTGAAAAGGGAAATTCATTGACATTCAGATACCAGGTCAATGCAAGAACCTTAGAAATGTTTAGTTTTCCTTATGGTACCCGAGAAAAATATTTTCTCAAAAAATATCTGCAATTGATCTGGAAATTCGAGTTGTGAATAAATGAATTGATACTAATTAATACATTTTTGCATTGTTTAAATTGCTAAGGGTAGCTGTAATTGTCCCTCAAAGCATCCTGACAATGAAGCACAATAAATCAAGTTAAATATACCAAGTGAGTTGCAGTATCAGGTGGCATTGTTTTATCATTTACTGTAATAATAATTTGAACGACAAGAACAACTGACTCAAAAAACAATGTGGAGTTGAATGGCCCTTGAACAGCAAAATAGCACTTCACATCATCAGCCACTGACACATCACAGCCATCTCTGCTGTTTCATCCACTGTCCAAAAGCAACAGGTTGGATAGAGAGAGAAAGAGAAAAATGAAGGGAAAATTCAAATTGTCTCCCCCTCCACCCCCCTCCCAATTCTGCAGCAGTCAGTTGCACTAGGAAAAATGTCACATTTTGTTTTCTTCAGGGAACAGTTTTTATCTAAACTAATTCAAAACTGCAAAATCATTGTGACTTGTTAGGTATTTAACTACTCCATTTATTAAAATCCTAATTTTTCTTCTGAATGAAGCCTGTATCAAATATTATATGAAAGAAAGTTGGCTAAGATAAAAAAAGAGGAAATCACAATCTACAAAGAAGACCTCTTACCCTGAATTTTGAGGGGAAACAAAACAAAGACAAAATAAATTTTGCATTTTTTAAAGCTACCAAGATCTATCATTGACATCTGGGGGAAGGGTTGGAAGGAGCAACAAATAAGGATAAAGAAATGGATTGGAATTTATAGCTTGCTATTTTGGATTTATTTTTTTTAACAGGGAAAGAGACCAAAGTAAGCATTTGGAGAAGATCCCAGTCTTCCAAATGTGTAAACAGAAAGATCGCTAGCTTTGTTAGTTTCTTCAGTTTACATGTATCTGATGAAGAAGTGTGATAGGGACACTTTTCCAATGGTCACTCCAACATGAATCCTTTACCGGATTTACTTAGAACATCTTTCATTTACACTTGAAATGAGGAGGAAAAGAACATCACTAGCCATGTAAAAAGATAGCACACTCAAATGCTTTCTAAAGATAAAGTCACAAAAAAATTGAAAACAAAATATTTTTCTTACATGCCTACACAAAGGCAATAAAAAAACACAGTAAGCAAATCAAAACCAGGTACCTGATCCGCAAGCATTGTTAGAAGACATACTTCATGTTATAAGTACACTCACTGACTTCAATGGGAATTGTGGTTCTAAGCGTCACTGAACATTAAGCTATTTCCAATTAGTAATAATTTATGAAAGGGGAATTTGCAAGAGGTACCGAGTCCCTCAAATATACTCTCGCTGAATTCAAAGTGCATGAGATATGGGAGCAGAGGTACTGTTATCATGTATAATTTATCATAACAGGACTTCTCCAACATCCAGCAGCACTGCTTTGCAGGCTGCTCTGGCAGGCAGCTGGAAGAGCTGCTGAACAAGTGGCCTCTAAGAAGGTTTTTGTGTACCACGATTCCCTTGAGCTGAAAGTTCTCCGTGCTGCTGTCTAGGACAGCAGGGGGAGGGGTTTCATTCTTGTTCGATATAATTTTGGACTCTGAATTAAGAAAAGAATTTGTGCTGTGGATGCAATATGAAGTCATTTAAGTAATCCCCCTGGAATATAAGTCACTTTCTGCATCAGTTATTAAGTCTTTTCAAGTCCCTTGCAGAAAACAGCTGGAAGTAAAATTTGTCCTTCTGGGGGATATTTTAATTCCCACTAATACTGGAAAAGACACAGAAACCTTCTGGGAAAACCAAGAGGAAAAGTCTACTGGGAAAGCCAACATGTAACAGGAAAAAAAATGTGTGCGGTAGGACAACAGCCATTTACAGCATTTTAGAACAATTTAGTAAGAAGTACAAATTTTTCCTTAATTTATTGTCTTTTTGACACCATTTTAGATACAAATTATGTCTTAGAAAAGTGTAAAACCACAGTAAGAAACAGAGTAAAAATTCTCTAATTTATAAAGATATTAATAAAACCAATTTTACCTTGAGATGGCTTCTTCCAGTACTAACATCTCTAGCAGTAACTGCACACACGTGTCCAACAGCAAGGTTTTGCTGGAGTATTTGAGCCAAATCAAAGCACAGGATAATTAGTCCTGTAAACTAAACACCTTATTCAGCATCACTTGCACAGTCAAAACTCTTGCTGGAGCCCCAGGGGATTCTGCATAACTGAGGCACAGAGAAAAAGGCTGTGGAATTATATCTGAAGAAATCTGGCTAGAGATAGGCTTCTTTGAATTATGGCAGCTGGTTCAGAAGTATGACCAGTATCCATCCCAACGATGTTGCAAATCAGAATGCAAGGTTGGGTAGATCAAGACAAAGACAAGTAGTAGAGGATTTCACAAACACTGAAGTTCTCTTTTGGGAGAGATCAGTCCTTTCCAAGTAGGACAAGACCTTCTGACTTCAAGTCCCAGATGATGCTGCAGTCCTAACGGGGCTAAGTCAACCCACCTGTCGCCTTGCCTCCTCAGCACTGANTGTGTGTTGGATGACCAGTAAATAGCAGGGTCAAAGCAAGGGTGAAGGCAAAACTACATAGCCATGGTTTTGGTTAGGGGGGGAACAGGATTAACAATTTAGGTGACAACAAGCTGTTGATCAGTAAGGTTTTGCAATCTGAAAAGCTATTTCAAACAATGACGTCTGCTTCTGAGAGTAACTGTTGAAAAGTCACTCGAAAAAGGTTAGGAAGATGGTTTATCCTCTGCAGGACAAGCAAAGATGTGTTACCTTCTCAGTGCACTTTCACAGAGCACGCCTTCTGCCAGTTTGTCTTTCCTTTGATAAATATATAGGAAAAAAACACTACATTTAAATAACATCCTCTCAATTTGAACAATTTCCCTCTCTTTAAAACTGGACATAGCATAAGTTAGAAACATAAAATTAGTTTCAGATTAAGCACACTTCAATACATCACAGACAAAAATGGGAAAAATAATAAAGGACACCTTTTTACTAGTCTGTAAAAGACACACTTATTCTTATATCTATAAGTACACCTGTACCCAAATGGAAGAGAGATATCAAGCCTTCTCATACAGTCTCACAAGACATCTAAATCTATCAAAAACCATGTCACTCAAACTGAAAGCTTTTCTAGGCAATTAATTTTCAAAGGGATGAGGCACATAAGTAATTTCAGATCTTTAAGAATTTAAAGTTATTGAAACAGCTGAAGTACTGTATTTAAACAGCAATTTTTAAATTGCGATTTTCATTTATAGGAAAAATATTTACAAAGTTTGGCCATGCATAAGGAAAATGAAAAAAGGCAAGAAGGAAGTGAAGAACAGTTTGGAGTTGATGGCATAGTCTTTCAGTTGTCTAGGAACATCCTAATGGAATGAAGCTGCATCAGGGGAAGTTCAAATTCGATGTTAAAAAAATATTCTTCACTGAGAGGGTGGTTAGTCACTGGAATGGGCTCCCCAGAGCAATGATCATGGCACCAAGCCTGTCAGAGTTCAGAGAGCGTCTGGATGAGGCTCATAGTCATATGATTTCACTTCAGGTACTCCTTGAAGGATCAGAGAGTTGGATTTGATGATCCTTAGGGGTCCCTTCCAACTTGAGTTGTTCTATAATTCTGTACTTGCTGAAGTCAGTGGAAGTTCTTATGCAGAATTTTCATTATTGCCTCTAATGCAGACATGTTGGAGACATAGGAGAATTAATAAAGAAAGGTGTTCAAAAAGTTGAACAGACCAGCGACATATGTTAAAGTTTGACACATTGTCTGTGTAGTGNGATGTTGCAAATCAGAATGCAAGGTTGGGTAGATCAAGACAAAGACAAGTAGTAGAGGATTTCACAAACACTGAAGTTCTCTTTTGGGAGAGATCAGTCCTTTCCAAGTAGGACAAGACCTTCTGACTTCAAGTCCCAGATGATGCTGCAGTCCTAACGGGGCTAAGTCAACCCACCTGTCGCCTTGCCTCCTCAGCACTGACACAGGCATTTGGCTGAGCCACTGCCTGGACATTTTACCTCAATAAGATGGCAAGAAACAATTTTTGGTTTCTCTAGATGTATGCTGCCTTAGAGGTCTACAATGCTTGTGAAATTATGATAGCATAGCACCTAACAGATAGATCACCACACAGAACCATGGTTTTGCAGCAAAACGGTAGAGTGGCACGAGACAGACTCTGATGCAGACAGATGATGCATATCTTCTCCCCACCTTGAACTGACTCCAGGTGCTTGACTGACAACAGAATAAACCACCTCCACCTGCTTAGACCAAAAAAAAAAAAAAAA
>VZTO01005700.1:0-45171 GCA_013400615.1 Syrrhaptes paradoxus | reverse complement strand
GAAAAATATTTACAAAGTTTGGCCATGCATAAGGAAAATGAAAAAAGGCAAGAAGGAAGTGAAGAACAGTTTGGAGTTGATGGCATAGTCTTTCAGTTGTCTAGGAACATCCTAATGGAATGAAGCTGCATCAGGGGAAGTTCAAATTCGATGTTAAAAAAATATTCTTCACTGAGAGGGTGGTTAGTCACTGGAATGGGCTCCCCAGAGCAATGATCATGGCACCAAGCCTGTCAGAGTTCAGAGAGCGTCTGGATGAGGCTCATAGTCATATGATTTCACTTCAGGTACTCCTTGAAGGATCAGAGAGTTGGATTTGATGATCCTTAGGGGTCCCTTCCAACTTGAGTTGTTCTATAATTCTGTACTTGCTGAAGTCAGTGGAAGTTCTTATGCAGAATTTTCATTATTGCCTCTAATGCAGACATGTTGGAGACATAGGAGAATTAATAAAGAAAGGTGTTCAAAAAGTTGAACAGACCAGCGACATATGTTAAAGTTTGACACATTGTCTGTGTAGTGACCAAAAGGATTAAACTCAACATGAATAAAAAAAAAAAACCCAAACAACACAGTACTTCTCATGTAAGAGACACATTCAAGAGGAAATTTGTATCACAGGAAAAGGTATGAGAGGAATTCAGTTTTAACTGTAACCTTCAAATAACCTCAAGTTTTGAATCAAGTGTAAAGAAAAAAAAAATATCTACAGATCTCACTAGACAAAAGAAACAGCCAGACTGACTAAAATAACAACTAGAAAAACAGCTTTATTTTTCATAGTTATTTCTCATAGATTCTTTGCAAATACAACTTTCAATATACAAATTTAACATACGGGTAATCATGTTTATTTTAATACAAAATGTGTACATATGTATACACACTTCTAGAAAACCTAGAAGACACAGTAGTTACATCAGCATGTGATGAACTAGCATAAGTAAGTCTGAGTACGTACGATAAAAGCATCTCAGAATGGAAGACAGAGGTTACTGGTAATGCAATCACCCATTTTTTGCTGCTTGATTACAGTTATCTAATTAATCAGAAATCAACTGGCAAGAGGCAAGTGGCAAAAATTCCTAGCACTGAAGCTAGAAAATAACTATGACAAGTAAAGCTTCCTAGGATGTGCTTAATGGCACTAAAAATAAAGTAGTATATGGAGATGAGCAAGGATTATGGAACAGAGAGGAACGGAAGGGCTACTAACCACATTAATAATGTGACTAGAAAGGCCACCTTTGGTGTTATTTTATTCTAGGAGTCAAAGTCCCTGTCACATTGCCAACTGATGCATAGACTTCATTCCCTTTCAAGTTAATTATAGTTGTGCACATTAAATAGCTGCTGCTCTGCTGAAGATTCTCATATCAGTTTCCAAGAGCCATTGTTCTTTAGTTTGCTCCGATAAAAAAGGTTCAGATTAAAAAAAGAATAAGGCTTGAAACATTGACACAAATGGTTAACTTCTGTTTGTTCATGAATGCAATCCATGCATTCTCCTTCTTTTCCTCCCATGTCTCAGTCTAATAGGTCTGCTGCTTGCATTCAAAAAATGTCAGTTTTGGTCTAATGCCATGTTCTGATAAGAAATATCTCGTATTTGGAGTATTGAATATAACCTGTTATGCGTCAAACTAAGCACATCCAAAAAGTGTTTAACTGGAAGAACACCATGCTTCTAAAAGTGAAGATGGATTTATGTCTCTTCTCTTCATATAAAAATGCCATGCATTTGAAACAGGGTAGAAGCTGCATATCTAGAGTGTTTATGGAAATTATATGTTTGTTTTGCAGAGGAAGATGGCAGGTGTTTGCTAGAACCCCTGCATAAACAAAAACTTCTGCTGCTTATTTTCAGGTAAGGGAGTATACGTAGATTGACTCCACATCCAGAATTCCTCTTGACGACAAAGATCAACTTAACAAATGTCTGGTACGGTATATACAGGAGCACAAACACGATGAGCTGCATTATTGGAGTACAAATTTATTAATAAAAATTTCTAAAAGTGCAAGATTCCTTAATAGACATTAACTGAGCAGGTAATTTTCTAGGCCAAATAATGCACTGTGCTAATCAAAACCAGCATCTCAATGTGAGACTAACTATTAATTACAGACTCATCATTAGGAGAAAAAAAACTTTTGAGTAAGAGCACTGTTTGAAACACCAAAATAAAAGCTTTAGACAATACTCTTATTTCTGTTAGGACAGCAGCTGCAGGCACCATTTAGTTATCTCTGCTTTATTGAGCAAGATGTTGTATTGTATGCATGTTAGAAGAAAAAAAACTCTTGGCCAAAGCCATTTATGTTACTCTCTAAAAGAAGAAAACAAATCAGAACTCCTAAGAATAAAAACGGCAGTGTTACAGGACAGATTTCTTCTTTGTCCAAACAGATGACAAAAAGGCAAAAGTTTGAGTAGGGAACATATTGGAAGTGGTTTAAAAAAAATAAAACAACAAAACCCAAACCAGCAATCCACAAACCAACACCCTAACGCTGCTCCTTCTGTAGAAAAAACTTTATCCCTCCTTGCATGTCCCTTTATTCCATTTGCTCTGGTTGTACCAGAGGGTCACCAAATGCATAATGTTAATGAATACTCCTTAGTGTTAAAGGCAACTAACTGCCCAGGATCTGGTTGGCCTTCTGAGCCGCAAGTGCACACTGCTGGTTCATGTCCAGTTTTTCATATACTGAAACCCCCAAGTCCTTCCCCTCAGGGCTGCTCTCAATCCATTCTCCGCCCAGCCTGTATTTGTGCTTGGGATTGCCTCAACCTATGTGCAGGACCTTGCACTCGGCCTTGTTGAACTTCATGAGGTTCACATGGGCCCACCTCTCGAGCCTGTCCAGGTGTCTCTGGATGGCATCCCTTCCCTCTAGTACATCAACTGCACCATGCAGCTTGGTGTCGTCGGCAAACTTGCTGAGGGTGCACTCGAACCCATTGTCCATGTTGCTGACAAAGATGTTAAATAGCACCAGTCCCACTATCGATCCCTGAGGAACGCCGCTAATCACCAGTCTCCATTTGGACATTGAGCTGTTGACTGCAACTTTGAGTGTGACCATCCAGCCAATTCCTTATCCATCTGGTGGTCCATCCATCAAATCCATATTTTTACAACTTGGCCACCAGGATGTCATGCGGAACAGTGTCAAACGCTTTGCAGAAGTCTAAGTAGGTGATGTCAGTTGCTCTTGCTTTGTCCACTGATGCCGTAAGTCCACTACAAAAGGCCACCAGGTTTGTCAGGCACAATTTGTCCTTGGTGAAACTGCTGGTTACCAGTCACCTCTCCTTCATTTTCCATGTGCCTTAGTAGAGCCTTCAGGAGGATCTGCTCCATGATCTTGCCAGGCACAGGGGTGAGACTGACCAGCCTGTAGTTCCCTGGGTCGTCTTTTTTACCCTTGAAAATGGGGGTTATGTTTCCCCCTTTTCCAGTCAGTGGGAACTTCACCAGACTGCCATGATCTTTCAGATATGATGGTTGATGGCTTGGCAGCTTCATCTGCCAGTTCCCGCAGGACCCATAGATGAATCTCATCAGGTCCCATGTACTTGTGCACCTTCAGGTTCTTTAGATGGTCTCGAACCTGATCTTCGCTTACAGTGGGTGGATCTTACTTCTCCCAGTTCTTACCTTCACTTTCTGCAACTTGGGTGGTGAGGCCAGAGCCCTTGGTGGTGAAGACCAAGGCAAAGAAGTCATTGAGCACCTCAGCCTTCTCCATACCCCTCATGGCCAGGTCTCCATTTTCCTTCCGGAGAGGGCCAACATCTTCCCTAGTATTCCTTTTATCACCGATTTACTTGTAGAAGTTCTTCTTGTTCCCCTTTATGTCCCTGGCTAGATTTAATACTATCTGGGCTTTAGCTTTCCTAACCTGATCCCTGGCTGCTCAGACAGCCTTTTTGTATACCTCCCAGTTAACCCATTCTTGCTTCCACTCCCTCTATGTTTTCTTTTTGTGCTGGAGAAAGTCCAGGAGCTCCTTGTTCATCCACGGAGGCCTCCTGGCATTCTTGCCCGCTTTCCTCTTTCTTGGGAATTTTAAAATGAAATACTATGACCTTGAAAAGGCTGTTTCATACTCCATTCTGCTATGCCAAACTCACATTTACCGAAATTCCTAAGTATATACTCAGAGTGAAAAAGAACCACTAGGACTCTTAGAAGCCTTAGGTCTTTTTTCAGCGTCAAAGAAGACTTTTATTCTTCTTTTGGTAAACTGAAATTGTGGTGTCCCATGTATTTACCTGAGGGCTGCACATACAGAAGACCAATGAAAGAAAATGGATACTTTGAGGTAAAAATCTTTTACTTAGCTTTGTAGCTTAAAAATAAAGCAGCAAAGGAAGTCATGACACAAACACACACATCTCTCAGATGCTGCTTCTGAAATCCCATTGAAAGTGAGAACAGAAGATGATTCAAACATTCTGTTTTCCTGCTGTCTTCCCTGCTGCTTACAATCCCTTAGTCATCATACCTAGCGAACAAAAAATTAAACCAGTTTTCAGGCTGCTCTCACCTGAGCTGTGACAGTGAATCACAGACATGTAACCATCCACGGGATGTCAGGTTCCTCTGCTTATGCCATTCTTGAGCTGCTAGAGAAGGCTGCCTCCCAAATCAGCTTTTTCTAGGCACATCCTTTGGCTCATGCAGAGCCTTTGAGTTTCTACCTAATCCTCCCCAAGGTCTCTCAAGGCCAAACACATCTTATACTCAGAAAAACTTCAGTTTCAAAACTACAAGGAGTTGGAAAACAGTGCTTTCTTTCACAAGCCAAAAAGTATACATTTTTTTCAAACTTATCCAAAAGCCACAACGTAAAGCCTCAAGATCCAAAGCTTGTTTGAAAGCCACAGGCTACAAATAATTTCAAAGATAAGTGGTCTGTTTGTCAAGCTTTATATAAATTGTGAACTCAGTTTTCACTGATCCTTGCTTGTTTGTCAGCAAAAGTAGATGCTTTTTTTAACATTATAATCACCCATCAAGTTTGCTGCTTATATTAAAACGGAATTCTTTAGAGGATCACAAACACAACTGATTACTGGGAAAGTCAAAACTAACCCCAGATAAAAATCTGGGCAGCTTAGCTCCATGTCAGTAGATGCACAAGTCTTCTCAATATAAATCTCAACTACTTCCAACCTAAAATACTACCACTGAATGTATGGCACTCTAGTCATGACCCTCCCTCCTTTCAACAGGTAGAAATAAATGAAAAAAAGTAACTATGCCAGGATTCTTGTGTTCTATTTACAGTTTGCTGACTGCTCACAGCTTCTCTGGTGTGAAATGCTCTAAATATTAAAGTAGCTGCATCTTTGGGGAGACTTAGCACGTCAACAAGCCAGAGGTATAAGGACATGGTCTCAGCCAAATGTGTCACAGCAAACACTTTATTCTTTTTATTGACAGGCATTACAACAGAGCAACTCCAGTGAGTGAAGGGGACTGTGCATGAGAGAGGGAGATGTTGAGAAAGTATAAAAGAGAAAAAAATAAAAAGGTATTATTTTTACAGGTGGCAACTACATGACTGTTTATCACCTTTTACCCTTTGTAGTTTGTTACATACCTTTCTCCTTTAAGTTTCTGTTACAGTTTCAACTGTGAAGCCCAGTGCCTCTAACAAAACATTATAGAAACAAATCAACTTACCCTAAGATCATCCCAGACAAGAAACTCTTGCTGTCTGCATTTTACACAGTAAAGGATTAAGAGTCTCAAAGTAACACTAATGGTAAAAGTAAGGAATGAACCCTGACTTTAAGTCAGCTTGTTGTGTCATGGTTACTGAATCACCCCATTCTCTCCCTAACAAATCTGAATGTTAAGAGGGAATCAGAGGAGGGTTGGATTTTTTTAAAATAAAATAAATAACATCAGAAGCATGTTCATTCTTCACTCCCTGTTCACTCTTCACTGTATGAAAGTCTTCATGTTGCACCATGTAGGTGGCAAATAAAAAAACACAAGGCAATGGAAAACTTATTAATTAAATTAGTTTCTGTGAAACCAAAGGGTTGACAGAACTGGCCAACCCCTCAAAAAATGTGTATATGTGTGTGTGTGTGAAGTAGGTACATGCAAAGCCAAGAGTATGGAAGGACAATGGCTTAATCTCATTTTTACGTGGAGTTACTGATGTAACTCTACGGAGTTTCAGTGGAGGGCTCTTGATTTCAAACTGCCAGTCAATCAAAACAAAGTTCCAGCTGCTAATAACACCAGCTCCCAAAATTGCTTTTAAACTGTTTATGAGCCTGCAGGGCATCTACAAAAAGGTTTATTCTGGGGTGTGAAAATAAGCATATTTTCATGCAGGCTTACAGAATTTTAAAACCAAAATACTAGAATGAATCCTCAGCTGGAACAAGCTGTCCATTCATTTCAGTAGAGCTACATCCTCATATTTACATATTTCCAATTGATCCTGTCAGAGGCACTGGCAACTATTGCTTTTAAAAGACAAGCATCTCGAACTTTTTTCATGTGTTCATTGACTTTAAATTTTAAAAAAGCCCCACCTCCTCCCTGCTCCCACAAAAAAACAAATCAAAACAAAACCAAACCAAACAATCCACTGCACAAACACAACAGCCTATAATAAAGTCAGAATACTGGTGTATTTCCTCCTCTCCCCAGTTACACATCCAAGCTGCCATGCGCTGCCCCAGAAAGCAGAATAATTAGTTTAAATTAAAGTATCTTGTGGATATTTTTCAAGGTCAAAGATCTCATTAATCATGCTTCTATGACAATTTGGGGGTTGGGAGGAAAGGGAGAGAGGGCAGGAAGGCAAACATAAATTTGAATGGATTTGATGAATAAACAAGATAAGGTAATATTCCCGTTAAAATTGAGGGCAACACAGTCTGCAGCTGTTTTTCAGAAGTCTGATGTCCCATTCTTCAGTCAAACCCATTCTAGCTTAAGATTAGAATTGACCAGAAACAAGGAAAAATCTGTTTTGCTCTGTCACACACAGAGCCAATAAGAAGCATGGAAGTCCCATTCTGTGAAGGTTAAGCTTTTCATTTTGCTGTATTGATAGAACTTCATTACACAAATGTTTTGCAGTATCACCTGAAGAGGCTATATCTGATCTTTTCACTATTGTAAACTAGTACCTATCTAATTTGCAAAAGAGCTTAAGAGGCCAAGGCTCCAAAGAACTTAAATTGACCTTAGCAAGCAACAGGTGTGACTGAAGGAAACGCAAATCCCTGATGGAATTTCCCACTTGACCTCTAGGATTTCTTCTGGCCCCAGCCCCACATGAGGGGGCACTACCTAAACAATCTCTGAGAGCCTGGAGTCACTGACCCATTCCAGAACTGCAAGGCCAGTGAGCAGGTCTTGGTTGTGAACTACCTGTTCTCCAGAAAGATATTTTTCAGTCCAAGGACAATGATGTTTTGGAATTGGGAGAGGAATTTGAGACAGAACAGCCACTGCTCCTGTTAAATACTGGAGACAGTTACATCTTTTTTAAACATGGTAATTTAAAAAATAAAATTGCTGTAATACATTTAAAACAAAGGGATTAATGAATAATTCATTAGTATATGGATGGTGCAAATGCATCCTTGCACTTAAAGTAGATTAACCAATATCTGAAAAAAATAATTTCAAAAAAATGCAAATGAGTTCTCCGCTGCAATCATATTTTATTCATGTTGTATGATATTTATAGCTGTGTTCAGTGTATAGCAATAAATACCTTTATAAAAACAAAGGTATCCAGATTGATTCCATGCCACTTAGGCAGTTTTCTAGTTCGCTACATAGGCACTTTTTAAAAAGTACTTCTCTCTGAAAACAGAAAAAAAGCAAACTTGACAGATTAATATCTTAATTTTCAGTTTTTCACAAGAACGTTGTTGCCTCTGTGATGCCTACATGTAACCTGCTAGATGCAATACTAAACAAGATCCTGAATTTGGCCCTAATGTATAAATTTTACTATATCAGATTCACATTATTTTGAAGAGCTAAAAACACCCTCCAAAACCCACGAAGACAAACAGGTCTCTAAGCCTTCTACTCCAAAGATTTTTCTTCCCTCCAACTTCCACTAATTCAAATGATACGCAATTTTTAAGCAGTTTTGCAGCTTTCATAAAACATGACACAATTCTCAGGCAATAAGAAGAAAAAACTCCTCATTCTTTAAAATAGATATTAAAATAAGGGTACGGGTTATTTCAGGTGAATTGAAATGTCAGAGATCATTAACAAAAGCACACAACCATTTTACATTTCCTTCTCTCCTTCCTGCCACTTCANCTGCAATCATATTTTATTCATGTTGTATGATATTTATAGCTGTGTTCAGTGTATAGCAATAAATACCTTTATAAAAACAAAGGTATCCAGATTGATTCCATGCCACTTAGGCAGTTTTCTAGTTCGCTACATAGGCACTTTTTAAAAAGTACTTCTCTCTGAAAACAGAAAAAAAGCAAACTTGACAGATTAATATCTTAATTTTCAGTTTTTCACAAGAACGTTGTTGCCTCTGTGATGCCTACATGTAACCTGCTAGATGCAATACTAAACAAGATCCTGAATTTGGCCCTAATGTATAAATTTTACTATATCAGATTCACATTATTTTGAAGAGCTAAAAACACCCTCCAAAACCCACGAAGACAAACAGGTCTCTAAGCCTTCTACTCCAAAGATTTTTCTTCCCTCCCCCTCCAACTTCCACTAATTCAAATGATACGCAATTTTTAAGCAGTTTTGCAGCTTTCATAAAACATGACACAATTCTCAGGCAATAAATGAATTGAAATGTCAGAGATCATTAACAAAAGCACACAACCATTTTACATTTCCTTCTCTCCTTCCTGCCACTTCAATATCTGAACTTTCCCCCTCTCCCAGCAGAGTCAGGGAAAAGTCTCCTTTCAGCTAAACAATTTTGTGCAAGCACATGTACACGATCAAGTCACCATGAATGTTCAATAAAAGCTTGAACACGAATCTCTGCACTCTCACTCTTGTCACCATAGTGAGGATTCTTTAGTTATTGAGTTCTCTGATATTGCTACAAACTGAGTTCTGTTGAGACCAGTAACTGAATCCCTGTGAGCATCTGCATCTTTCTTCCATAAAATTTAAGCTGAACTTATAGAAAGACCAGAGATGAACCAGTCTGCTCAGGAGCACCTAGAAACTCAATCTGTAGTGTTTCAACATTACCAACAATTAATTCCATACAGCATAGTTTCTCAAGTGCAATAAAAATGCAAAAACCTGTTGAAACCTCATTATATAATGATAGTAAGTATTTTCAACAGCATTCAAGATACATACCTTAGGGAAATACAGACTTAGTGCTTGGTTTACATATGGCATTTATATTTCTCATTTTTTTCCAACTTGCCCCAGCTAATTTCTGGCAACATAAATTAAGTTTTGCTCCTATATTTCCAGTGCTATTTAATCATGTTTGACTGAAAACATACATTCTAGACCACATTTCAGGCAATAGTAAATCTGAAATGATGTTTACTTTATATTGAAACTATTCATTATAGTAGAAATGCTGACATAAATTACAGCATTTCATGTGTATAAAATCTTGCATTGTTTTCAGGTTTTTTTATATATTCAAGTCAGTAGGAATACATAGAAATACTCAGACTGCATAAGTGTCAAAACAGCATCACCATAATTTTTGTCTCTTTCAGATTTTTGTAGTCAAACATACTTCAACACCACACACAAGAGTTTAGAAGGAGTAATCAAGGGGAAAAAACCATCTACTCTCAAAAGTGAAAGATACCACCGTTACCCAGGAGAGCAGATTTAGCCCATCTCTTCTCAAAAAGACATAAAAGTAAAAGGATATTTGTTAGAATCAAGAGGTAAAAAAAGAACTTCTAGCCTTTGTCCCTACCACACTGCCTACAATTTGGGCTCTTTCCTCAAGAGGTGGACCTTGCATGGACTTCTTGAAATCAAAACATCATTCAAGAAGCATAGGAAGTTTCCACATCTGGAGTGGCTACCTTTGCCTTAGAAAGAATAATACAGAAAATCTTTTCTCGTGAATGGTGTTCTGCTTTGAGCAGTAACAAAAGTACAGA
The DNA here is from genome assembly GCA_013400615.1 of Syrrhaptes paradoxus. Classification (NCBI taxonomy): domain Eukaryota; kingdom Metazoa; phylum Chordata; class Aves; order Pterocliformes; family Pteroclidae; genus Syrrhaptes; species Syrrhaptes paradoxus. The sequence continues at coordinate 35,030 of VZTO01005700.1, read as the reverse complement.
AACTCATTGACGCTTGCTTCTGTTCTGTATTGAGGACATTTGGATTCTGGTGTTGGTGCAAACCTTGTCAAGAAACGGGTATTTTTAGGGTTGAGGGAAAACATAGAATTTCTCTCATAAAACAGCAGCAAGCATCCAAAAGGTGAAGATCTTAACAAGGTGAATTGCACTGTGTGAAAAAGCCATGTCTCCAACTCACATATAGATGTGTAAATATGAAATAGTGTACATAATCTAATGTATGCACAACCATATAGTTTGGAAAACTACCATAAAACTGTAAAACAAAACAAAACAAAACAAAAACCCCTTACCAATGTCTTTTGATGGAACTAAACATTTATATCACTGAGATTATTTTGTCAGACTTTCTTAATATCACTTCAGAGAATTTCCTAATTCTTGTGTTCAGTTGTAGTAAACTTACAAGAGTACCTTTCTCATAAAAAGATATGCTTGAACAAAAAGTGTCCTTCCCAAAGACATCTGATGTTGACCTAAAGGTCTAGAAGACAATTTCAATTGTTGCCTACCCTTGCTGTTATGAAACTGTGCTGCATTCCCAATCTGAAATTTCATTAACTTCCAAACACTTGATTTTGCTTTTTCCTGATGATAAAAAGTTTGTTCTCAAGTCCAACCTCTTTGTGTAGGTACTCAGACGCTTAAGTTAAAAGCCAGTTTCCAAAATTATTCTGCTATCAAAGCACTGTTTCACACAGAGTAGCTTATGCAACATCTTTTAATCAATATTACTTATAACGAATAATGGCATCCCACAGCCCACACAAGCATCACTGGTGCATGCATATCTCAATATCACTCTCACTTTCCAGCTGCAAGTGAGCTTGCAAGGAACAATATCTAATGAGTCAATGTGAGCATCATTCCTTCGCTGAATGGCTTCACCTAAAGGACAGTTATGCACTAGTAAAAAGAAACATGATGGCACTGCACACATTTCCATACACTTCCCAGCCAGATGTCTGCAAAATATCTTTGTGTATTTATTTGGTTTTAACAAGGATACGCAATCAAAACCATTTCAGCATTTCTCTGAAATCAGAACATCTGTTGTGTACCAAGAGAGATGTCCTAAAAACTTACATAATGCTAGATTTTATTTTTCTGTTAAGCAGCAAAGCATTTTATATTTATGTGCATCATCATCAGGATGCCAGGGATGTTATATATACATAAACTGAACATTCATCTGTTAAATATTGCCGGTAACCAAATCCTATATTTCTAGCCGTAGCACACAAGATTTGTGAACAATTTTTCCCCATTTTAGGAAACCACGTTTAACACAATTTAATTGTCACCATTCTCGGTTACAGACACACAGCCTATACTTCAAGACCACTCTTTGTATGCAAGAGAAAATGCATACTTATTAAAATTCTACTTCAAAAATGACAAAATTTGCAATGGAAACAAGTTTAATCAATGACTAAGGATAGGGCAGTAATAGGTGCTAGTCATCCCTCCCCTTCCCAAATCTATAGAGTGTTTGAATCATGCCTAGTTTCATACACCTAAATAAATGAAAAGCCTCTTACCTTTGCTACTCTCTTAAAAAGAAAAAGAAAAGAAAAAAAGAGAGAGAGAAGGGACTGAGGAAGAGCATGTGCATGCTCTGTGGACAGACCCTCTGCAGCCTGAAACCTTGTGCAATTGTTTTTTTGTTTGTGCATGGGCAAAACACCTGGCATTGTGCATGTCTATCATCGTGATGTACTGAGTCCATGCCTTTTTGATGGGCAGTGCCCCACAGCTCATTCAGAGAAGCTGTGCAACTGACACCGGGTTGGATTCCCCTCTGACAGACCAGCGAGTATCTGCAACAACTTGGCACCAATGTTCTTCAGCTCCCTTTTGAATACAGCTGAAAGCACCTTCCAATTCAGAAAAAAACCCTGAATAAACAACAAAATGCCCCCAAAACACCCACAGTGCTGAAAACACAGATATTAGAGACTTTAAGATGTTTATATATAATATAGAAAAGGTCATTAAGAACTGCTGACATTGAGATGAAACTCACTGCAGAAGCCACCAACAAAAATCCTTAGAGAATTAAATCAATCTGATATCTTTAAAGTGATACCTAAGCTTTGACAGCCTCCTTTAATTAAAGTTTCCCTTCAAGCCCCTAAACAAATCTTGCTGAATTAAGTTGTGTTAAACTTCCTCAGGGCTGTAGGGGAACAGATGCATTGCAATCACAATGTTAAAGAAATCCTGTTTAGCTTCCATCACTGGTGGTGTTCGCACTAACACATTTTTTTTGGTAGGAAAACACCATTTATATTTTTTCATCTTTTAAACAAAAGAAGAGAATAATTTACCAGCTATTCTTCAAACTACTTGCATGATGAAGGGCACACCAGAAAAGCTCAATGATCAAATAACATTATACGAATATAAAAAATTTTTAAAGAAGACAAAAATAAGCGAGTCTCACAATTGTGACTCAAGAGAGAGATTTCTCTGGTTGGAGTTTGGTTTAATGTAGCTATTCCTAACAATCTTTTCTCTGACTTTTTGCTCTCCCAGATGTTATTTCTCCCCTCAGATTTTTATTCTCTCCCAGAAGTTTAATTAAAACCAAACACCCACTATCATTTTGAAACATTTTTTCCCTCACCTCATGGAAAGCCAAATACAGAGTTTATTCATGTTTGCATTTAGTGGATACTTGCAGTGGTTATTTCAATTAGCTTATTTCCTACCTTTAAATTCCACAAATATATGGCATTAGGACTTAACAGATCTGTCTTGGATGAAGACTGAAAACTATTCTGTACAATATTTATTTTGCTCAGTTGGAGGCTTGGTTTTCAATAGACACATTGTAGCTGTATGTGAACTCTAAGACAATTGTCCAGTAGGTCCTGTGGAACTACCAACACCTTGCCACGCTCTTGGGCTGTGCAGTTTAAAATATTCCTGGCTAATGCTGGAAACCTGAGACACCGTTTGCCACAGGAGTGTGCATTAGAGGAAGTTGAATGCAGCCAAACACCTTAAGTCCACTAATCAAAATGACAACACATCCATAACACCAACACAGCATCACTAGTACTAGTGATAGTGGGAGCATGATAATGATACATTAGACGTCCTATAACTTAGCAAAACTGAGATATGCCACAGATGTGTAACAACTCAACTTTATTGATAGGTGCTCTTGTAGTTCAGGTCAAACAAAAGCAGCCTTTCAGATGCCGTGACTGCTTGCACCAAAACATTGCTAGCCCTAGTATCACCAAGTGGGGACCAGGACTCAGCTCAGATTATCTCCCTCTGAGCATCCCACATTCAGACTGAAGATGCAAGCACTCCCTAGAGAACAGAAGTTATTCTTTGCCTGTTTCTCAAGCACACAAATGCAGAAAAGAAGAATATAAAAACAAACGAACTAGAGGGGAAAAAGAGGAAAAAAAAAAAAAAGGAACAGGAATGGAATTAAAGCTACACCTAAACCCAATGGAAAGGAAGCTGTTCCCTCTAAAAAAAATTTTCTACCTCCTGTCCATCTCCAGAGCAGAAAGGAAACCGTTTAAACAGAACCGACTCAGGACTTTCACAGGGAAGAGGCTAACGACTTACAAATATACAAACACACAAACACAAAAGTTCATTTGAAAGCATTATTATTTAGAGATGAAGGTATTTAAAAAAGCCCAAACAAAACGGTTTAATTTGGAAGCTTTCAAATTTCTCCTGGAAGAGGAATCTTTCCCCCCAGTGGCTGTGCCCTGGTTCTGTGTCCAGAAGTGACCAGCAAGTGCCCACCTGCTGTGGGAGCTGGCTGCACCCCTCTTACTACCCTCCCATGCACGCCCCAGCCTCCTTCATCCCCACACCCCCAGGAAAATGACCTGGGCAGAGACACCATGAAGAGCTGCAGCACTCCCGACCCCTGCAGGATACCTGATGTGGCCAGGTAGCCAGGACAGAGGGGGACCCCAAATGTCAGCACTTATTCAGGACAGTTTATATGGCACCAGGACCTGTTTCAAGAGCCAGTGATGGCAGCTTTCATACCATCTCTTGTAAAAGATTTTCATAAAGTCCAATCTTCCCCAAAGTGAATATGTCTGTACTTAAGAGAGGCAACAGCAATAACTGCCTCTATTTGCTTTTGTTTGATTTATAAGATTTCCTCTCTTCCTCTACCCGGCCTCCATTTGAAGAGTCACCCACAAACACATACAAACACCACAGATTGTATTTATATTGTCTGATCCTACATAGGGTGGTATCTTCAGATACAAAACATATACATTTTTAAAATGGTAAAATGTGTCACCTGTTGCAGATATTCCACCTCCATAAATATTTTTCAAAACTTGTAAATGGTCTAACCAAATTAGTAGGACAGGAGGAACATCTCACTGAATTTATTGCTTATTGCTGGGGTTCAAAATACTGCGCCACTTCTTTTATTTCACCACTCTAGTACACTGTCTGCATCTGAACTGGAACAAAACAATGTCAGATAGGAAATTTATGGTCATAAATATCCAAGGAATAATATCCTAAAATAATACTACCCTATCTGTAAAGAATTGCTTCCTGGGTAGTATCATCCTTGCAGAGTCATTCTCCAGTGTTCTCATTACTTATTTTTTGTGACTATTAGCAGCACACGGAGAGGAGCTGTTTGCCAGCAGAATCTCACAAGTGTGTGTTGTGTTGCAGACACATCTAGGAAACAAGTTCAGCCAAATAAATAAAAACAGTAAATTCATCTCAGAAGGAACTTCATTAGGATAGACTTTGCTCTCAGTTTTCTGATGTCAATTGGAGGAACTTCCATCCGGTAAGTGTTGCTCTGAACAGGGCTGGTACAAAACAGCAGGAATTCAGTTGACTTCACTATGGATGAGCAACAAAGAAGATTCAGCTCCTGCCAGTGAAAATATTTTTAATGGTGTGAATGTGGAAATGTTTCTGCTGGATTTGTGAGATCTCCCAAAGAATTTTAGCAATTAGTTGGCTAAGCCATGCCATACTGGATGGCACAGCTGTAGCTGTCTGTGCTGCCTGACAATCTGATTGCTCTGCCCAGAGGATGCCACTCTCAGCTCTGCCACTAGGTATTTTCATCCGCTTACTTTAATAGGGGTAAAGTAGCTTTACCGATGAATTTTGTAGCTTGATTTGCAATGCTGCCCTGGGAGAAAAAGCTGGAAATTTGCATAAACTGTTAGAAGAGCTGTAATAGCAATACATTACAATAAGCTTATTATATAGAAGCCTGTGATTGAAGGCAGTTGCACAGTTTCTGTTGTCTAGGTAATTAACGATATTACATGGAGGGATTTGCTTGCAATACATTTAAGATTTTAAATATTTGCAAAGTATTCCCCCTCTGCTTACCTGCCCAGACCTAATCAGTTGTTATTGCTCTTCTTTATTACTTCTTAGGCACATTCCCTGTGCTTGGTGCCTGCAGGATCCTTCCTAGCAGAGTGAAAACAGTATTCAAGTTCTAAGGAGCGTAAAGGAGATTCTTTATTCAGGCTATGGGAGACAGAGCTGTCAAGAACCGGACCCCTATCCATCCCCTCTCGGATGATGTTGTTTACCCATGTTTGTGTCTCAAACAATGGGCAGAGCACTTCCGCAGAACATTTTCTAAAGAAGCGCCACTATGTCTACGAACAGCTCAGGCAGAGCATGTTGGAAGAAAAGCTCCTTTGTGAACGAACATTAGCAAGTTGTTGACTTTTGAGTGAGGGGCACACCTGCTGCGGTGCTGCAGGGCTGCTGGGGCTGGAGTCGTCTCCCCCGGTGGAGAACCAGCTGCTCCCCGCCACGAAGCTAACCTGGATGCAGGGCTGTTGCGCCCCCAAAGGGCAATCCCGAAGGTGACCTGGATGCAGGGTACAACCCTGGCCCCCGAGGTGCGGTCCTGGGACAGTGTAAAAGGTAACCCGACCAGCTACTCCCTGTTCACCCATCACCCCCCCACCAAGGAAGAGGATTCTGCCTGAAAGGAAGATTTCTGTCTGAAGAAAAGACACGTGCCGGAACAAGGAGTTGGCAATGTTCTCTATGTTTATGTTTGTCTCCATCCCTCTCTGTCTTTCTGACCCCCTTTCTTACTTTTCAAATCTTTCCTACTCCATCTTCTAACTTTTGCCTCCAAATAATGATTGAGCGTTAGCTGGTGCTCACTTAATGGATAAGTGATATCTAGTGATAACTGGTAAGTGTGATTTGGTGCTTATCTCAGATAAGTTTGTGATGTTTTTGCAGTTGTTGAGGTAAACAAAACTGTGTTGTATTATTCCTTGAGTCATTGCCTGACTCCACCTAGGCCGTGCTCCTTTTCAGGGAACCACAAAAAAACCCTCCACTGTAGTGGGGTGAGACAAGAGCCTCCTGCTTCCCCACTCCTTCATCAAGAGCTTTTGCTGCTCCCTGTCACCAGGCAGGGCTTCCCCCAACCAGGGCCTGACACCCACGCTCCTGGAAGGGACGGAGAACGGCGCTGTGCTGGCTTCCCATCAGCAACAGGACAGCAGACAGGGATGTGGCTCTCCTCTGGCCCTGGCAGGTCACAGCTGTTGTGCCCTCTCCTTGCAAGTGTGTCCCAGTGGGTGCAGCTTTCACAGGACAGCTGAACATGGTGTCAGTCTGACCCCCCAACCCTATGAGTCTATGAGTGATAGTCACCTCTCACACATTATGGTCCTACACATTCAGATTTTCTCTTTTTCACTTTATTATTAACAACAGTAGACTCTGCGAATAAACTTCTTGTCTTTATAAAGATAGTCACAGCTTTCTGCTCTCTTGGATATTTTTCTGAATGTATAAGTCATTCTCAACCTAACATTTAGTCAGCTTGTAGTTGTGTTTCCAAGACAAAAGAGATTTATGGGCTTCCACAAACCCAGGTGCTCAGTCCAAGACAGAAGAACCAAAGACTTCATTTCCTTAAATAAATAATCAAGCATATAAATTATCAGGCATCAGAGATTTTAGATTTGAGTATCTCATAGAAGGGATATTATTAGTACTCTGAAAATTTTTATCTTTAAATACATTTGCAGAAAACATGAACCCCTTAATAACCCTTTATTTTTAAAGCGGCTTAAAGGAATACCAAAAAAGCTTTAGTTCTTGTAGCAGTAGGAGAAACCATCAACCAACACTGCAGGGAGCACTGCGCTGTTTTGTGGGCAGTGCTGCTCAGGAGAGCAGAGCCAGGGACAGAGCCATTGGTAAAGAAGCCAGCAGAAAATATTCAAGCAGGCAGCAGAAAAGGGTGCTTTATCTTTAGAAAGAAGGATATTTACACCCTCAACACAGGGATGAAGCTTGTTTACAGGTGCAAGAATACATACAGTACTCTATGGTTGTAAACTAAACCTAGGATATTTCAAATAACCTGCTGAGATTAGAGATTTTTTCTGTATTTCTGCAGCTGCTACTTTTTGCTCCTTGTTCCACCTGAAGCCTTTAATTCTTGAGGTGCTAATTGAAAGGGGGGGGTGGGAATCTATCAAAAAGTTAATCATTCCAAACAGATGAATTTCACAATAAATTAACCAGTACTCAACAAAGTACTCATTCTCTGACAGTCTGTCACACATCAATACAGGATACACACCTGACTGCAGTAGACTGAAAAATGCAAATCTAAAATTTTCCTTTGAGACAAGCAATTCCCTAGGATTTTCACTTTTCAGAGTTTCTCAGCACAATGGAAAGGAAAATAACAACCCTGTATTACAGCTTCATCAGAAGATTAAGCAATCTACTTTGTCACAACCCAGATAAAATATATGTCCTCTTTTTGGTCACGTGTTGACAAAAGGCACACACAAAAAAGAGACAGGAGGGGTAGCCCATCTCTTTCTTCCTCCATACTTTTATTTTTCAAGAGCATGCATCTTAAGGACCCTTAAAATCTCTTTATTTCTCTCTCTGCATCTGTTTCTGGCTCACTTGATGATGCCTGATGTTCTTCCCTCCTCACTTTACAGATGCCTCATCTTGGCCCCAAGAATGGTCTTCAATTTACCCTCAGAGCTTGAGAGTCCTTCCCCTTCTTTACCTCTTTCCCCAAAACCATGTCCTGGGAAAAAAGCTGTTGTTAAGCTGCTACTATTTATAGGGGCTTAGGCTCCCGCCTCTTTCCTTTGTGGCCAGAGGAGATAGTGGACCTCATTTCCGAGTGGTCATTGGAAAAGATGCCAGGAGTCTCATCCATCTCTTGTCTGCCAAACTGCATCTGTGAGACTGTTCCCAGCTCCAGGCATAAAACAAAAGTCATATTTCTTGTAGTTCTGAGGGCACAGTAGGCTGGTTAATAAGAGTATAACTCAGTACATTTACCTCATACTGTATAAAAATAGCTGCAAACACATTCCCTTTGTCATATGCATTCTTGCTGTTGCTACCACGCTGTCCTGGGTTAAGCAGAGACAGAGTAAACTGTTTTTTCATAATAGCTAGCAAGAGGCTGTGTTTTGGATTTGTGCTCAGCAGGAAAGTTGATAAGGAAGGAATGTTTATATCGTTGGTAGGATACTTCAAGGTCCTTCAGCCTCTTCGCTCTTGGTAGACAGGGCAGGGGGGCTAAGAGGGCACAGCACCAGCTACTAGCCCAGGATTTGTTCTTTGGTTACTAGATTAGGAACCAGAGTGACCAATAATCTATTCCATAACATACACATTGTGCCCAGTATGTAGGTGAGGACCCTTCCAGAGGATCAGCCCTTTGCCTTTTGGTTCTGGTGCCTTTTGGTTTCGGTTCTCTTCTGGCTGCAGGTGCTCTCTCTCTCTCGAGGCCTTCCCCGCCTGCCCCCCCGCCCTCTGTGCCCCGGTCGGCTCTCGGTCTGGGACGCTCGTACTGTTACCTTCGTTCCATGAGTGTGGTGTTTCGGGACCGTCCCCCGTACTCCAGGAGGTTTCGGGACCCCTCCCTGCTCTGGGGTTGACTCCCCCTGTTCCAGGATCATTAGCCAGGAACAGGCCGAGTCTTTATCATTGCGTGGTGGGGCAGTATCACTGTGTATCACTCAGACTCTCCCTTCTTCGGGATCATTAGCTGAGAACAGGCTGAGCCTTTGGTCATCGGGTGGGGGGGCAGTATCACTATGTATCACTCATTTGTATATTTGTATATAGTATTATTTTCAATATTATTGTAGTTTAATTATTATTGTTCTTATCTCAACCCACAAGTCTTTTTTTTTCCCTTTACCCCAAAAACTGGGACACACATTTAGCAAAAGCCACTTGGCTAGTCAACACTAGAGGATCTGCCAATTGGGCTGGTCCTGCCCAGTCAGAACCTTTACGTACTACCCCTTTAACTCTTTCCCCTATGCTCAGGTGGGGGCGGGAATTGTGTGAGCGGGCATGTGTGGTTTGGCCCCCAGCCAAGGCTAACCCATCACACATGCTTACCTCCTCCTTTATCATCAGGCCTCTCTAAACCTCTTGTGCATCTTTCGGTGCAATTCAATACAAAAACCATCTCTGACCAGCCAGTACAAAACAAGCTCTGCAAGGTTCTGCTTCTCCAAATTGCTGCAAGATGCTCCCAGGTCCAATTCATTACAAATCTTCTTTTCAACTCATTTATGGCTAAAGACTAGGGCAGCCATATGGTTTTCATTACCTATACACTCGAAAAGATGCATATACACACATTCCTACCTCACCCCTATATGCCCAGTCATGTTAGAGCACTTCAGTGACCCATGAACCTTCCCAGTCTTGGCTTCACATATAATACAGATTCCAGCAATTCTTCCTCTCCTTTTTCAGGTTTTTCAGTTTCACAAACTGCGATTTCAGGGTTTATTTGCTTCTCACTTCATAAAGGCCACAGCAGTACACAGCAATCTACTTTAAATAATGGAAGTCTGTTTCTGAGGTGCTGTGTAAATTCGATTGTAAGCATCTCCACATTTGAAGACAATGTATAAAGACTAAAACGGCAACAGGTGAAACAAAACAACATATCTGGCCAAGTGCTAACCTCAATAACATGAATGCCAGCAATACATCAGAAACAATCAAAAGCATGTCACTCTTGCTCAAGTGTCACTTTTCTATTGTGGCAAGGATCAATAAGTCTTCCAAACAGCTTGACAGCCGCACAGAACAGATTAGCATGGAAGTTAGTTCCACTTGAAAGACAGCCACAGAAGATTAATTCACACCAGGGACTCCTGTGCACCTTCATGTTTCAGAACAGGAGTCTAAACATGGACTAGAGAGTAGAAAACCACTCTCCTTCAACAGAGAGTAGGAATTTTGTTGTTAGAGACATTTATTTGACCTACAGATAATGTTACTTAGCTGAAAGATAACAGGTGCATAAATCAAACATTGTAGCACTATTTTAACATAGCAGTGATGCCAACATCTAAACTATCTTGGTAATTTCCATAGTCCTTCGTTATGACATCTCCAATTAGCAAGAAGTGAGCAATGTGTTCAGATGGAGTCTCAGAATAAAAGTTACAGAGCTGGAATATAATTGGTCAGCTTGGAAAAAATCACTATTTTTTTTTTTAAAGCAAAAATAAGTGATGAAAATATTTAGAAGTTTAGGGTGCCTGCCCCCAAGCAAAAAATCTAAACTTTCAAACTAAACCTTTTGAAGGGCAAGTAAGCATTCAGCTCAGAAAAGAATTAAAGGGCAAAAAATCAACTCAAAATGTTGTATTTAACTGGGACCAATCTGGGAGGAAAAGCTTAATTTGAAAATGTTATTTCAACTTTTTATTGCTGCTTCAGGTGAGGCATTTGGGTAAATGGTCGGCTCTTGCACAAGCCCACACTGCATCATACCCTTCCGGCTACTGGACCAGTCTGGGACATTTAACAACCATCCCCTGCTTGAGCTTGGAAGAGAATTACAGGTTATTTCCAGCTTCCAGAGAAACAGAGTCCTACCTTTCCCTTCCAATACAGGCCACTGATATAAATTCCAAATAAACAATGAAGCTAGTATCCATAGTGCACCATTTAGAGGCAGACATCATCTTCTATAATACTGTTTAGCCATGCTTTTTACTTATTATAAATTCACCTTCTATGGGGAATAGTTTGAAAGAACCTAAAATCTCCATGAGAAGAATATAAATACAAGTTATCCGGTATTCACCAGGTCAGAGCAAACACAAAATTTAAATGCAAAGAAGCAGCATTTAACACTCATAGGTCAACCAGACTTTTCCTCCTTAATTTTCATCCATTCCTTAATTTAGGGACTGTATTTGAAAACAAAAAAAGGTTAAGAAAAAAAAAGATTTCCTCCTCCCCCAATGGAATATTTTGAAACAGTAGGTATATATTCCTGCATTTCAGAAAATCAAGGTATTAATTTGGGAATGCATACTTTCATATTCCTTGGGTCAGTTACTCACATTAGAAGAGTTTGGCAAGTTTCACTCTTTAATGGAAGGATCAACACTACCAAGAAGTCCCACTAAAACTAGAAAGGATCAGAAATTACCAGTCTCTATTCAGAAAGGCTAGAAACTGCAAACAGAAAGATTTAGAGAGAAATCTAGTCCTCTGAGTGGGCAAATATGTCCTAGTTCCAACACCTTTCCCAACTAATATTTCTCTCTCATTGGCAGAATGGCACTAAATGCACCTGTGGTAAGAAGAGAAATATTTTTACCTTCTGGGGAAAGCCATTTTCCTTTATTTTAACATATGACCAGACTTCAGTTTTGGAAAATATACAGCAATACAGCATAAATAGTACTGGTGGGTAGCATTTCAGTGCCAGTCTAACATGTTAAGTATATAAGTAAAGTAACATCCTGTTTTGTGTATTTTTAGACAGCTAATTTTTTGTTATCAAACCCATTTTTTTCTCAGAATACAGCTGCCAAGTATACACACAGAAAACAATACACACAAGAAAGTCCAGCAAACTTCAGTGTGTGCCCTGAAACCACTCCTTCCCTTTTCCCCTACCCAATTTGCCCCCAGCGTGCTTGAACAACAGGACATGGTGCTATTTTCAGCTAGGAGATTGGATTTTCACATGAAAAATCGTCACTGCACTGCTAAATATTTCTCAGGTCCTCTGTCTGCTGATAGGTCCTTCAGATACAGGCTGTCAGTTGACGCTCTTCCCTTATGGGTACATAAAGCATTCTGAATTCTGCTGTCTCTTGAATAGCTCGCTCCAAACCAGACCTTGCAATGCTTGTCACTCCAGCCGCTCTGTCTGCAAGCTAAAAAGCTTCTCTAGGTTGTCTGCCTTTGGGACAAAAGATTCAGACCATCTCCTGACTTCCATATCCGTGTGGTATGCATATTCTCTTATACCACAAGCATAGTTAGCCTTTTGGAATAATACCATATTCCATACCTGCCATGTCCCCAAACATTTTGATTTTGAACTGAGACTGTTAAAGCACCTTAAGAGACATGGTTGCCCATCTTCTCTTATGGTGATGGATGTTTTCTAGTAGCCTTGAGAAACCTTAAATATTAGGGAATCAATCTGTTAATACAGATAATAAGCTTTCTTCTTGGTGAAATATTGGTCAGCTTTTGTGCATCACACCCTCTGTAAAATGCAAAACATTTTCTTCTATCGTGATTCTTAAGAAAATAACCCTTATTTTTTCATCACTGATGTACACAAACAGCAGATGGAAGTTAAGGGGACACATTTAGATACAGGGTATGTATCAGTGCCTCTTACGACGACTTAATGATCAACTAATGTTTTATGGCTTGGGACCATTTTCCGGCATAATTTGCTTTTTTAATAGCTTGTGTTTGCAAACAGTACTTTAAAGATTAAACTGCCTCATGCACATATTCTATTCCTTTGCCTCTTGCTATAGACCAAACATATTCTTTATTGGCTACGGACTGCAATTAAAACCATACCTATAGCTAATTAGGCAGTTGCCACAGTTCCCTAAATGAATCCTTATCTGGAAGCTACTCTTCAGCAATTTTATCTGTGCATATAAATGAACTGATTATGCTCACTTTCGCCAAACTCTATTTTGTCTACAATAGAGTTGTGGAGCACGTGCTTATGCTTTGGCTGTGATGCAGCACGTACTGTGCTTTTCTCCAATCTTGAAATAAGTAGGTATTATGTTGCAGGATGTAATATGTTAAGTGACACAAACTATGTGTCACAAAAGTGGACCCATGATGGGCAACTATCTACTTGCAAACGAGTAAAAGTTCTGCCATTTATGTGACAACCTCTGTGCAAGATCAGACCTCAAATGACTTCAGGGGGTGTAGGGCTGGCCACTGCTTAATCTTTTGTAAGTGGTCTTTGGAAATACGGAAACGAATCCCAGGAGTATGATAGCCATATATCCCCTATGCTATGCCCAAGAAACGCATCCTTTTCTAAAAACATGGATTCATATTATTTTCCTTATAGCTCAGGACACCATCAGGCTATCCTCTCCTTCATGCTGGAACCAGGGTAACTCCCCGCAAACACAGTCAGAGGGCAAGGACAGGTTTGTGTTACTTGAATGGAAAACTCATCAGGAACGTACAAACCACCTAAACAAGAATCAAGAAGAGAGTATTTGCTGGTAACATGCTTCCTGGGCTACTGAAAGGCTGACACACTCCTCTGTTTTTCCTGAAGGCATACCACTGCTGGGGTGGCATATCACAGCTGAAAAGCTCATGGTATTTCTTTCATTTCACTTAAAGCCATGCTATGCAATGAAGCAACCCTAACTGCAAAATACCATCACAGATCCCATACATTGATCAAGCATATAGTGTTACTGGGCAACATACAACGGCAGCAGCGATGAAAAGGCTAAGAAACTGGGGGAGGGAAGAATACCCATGTGTCTCTAGTTTTTAGGTCACACACATGGTGGATTAGCTGCATTTGGCATATGAACTTTCAGCAGAAGGTTACTTATTTCATACTTGCGGTTACGTTAAGCACACTTCTTTCTTATGCCTACTAAAGAATTGTTTAAAAATCCTCTTCCTGATTAAGCAGCCAAGCTGAGACACAGGAAACCAGAGAGCTTGTATAGAAAACATGGGTCATTTACAAGCTAAGTACAAAGACCTTTTGTCTTTGACAACCTTGTCTGTTGTTCTTTAAGGACAACTGCAAAGCCAGATGTCTCTTCAGTGCCACTGGAAAATCCTGAACTTGGCAGAAGTCAGTTACAAAACTCCTGTTAACATCACTGATGCTTTAGATGTGTTTGTGCAAGGTCGAAACTGATGTATCCACAGCACCCAACAGGGAATGCCCTACTTCTATCAGTAAATCCTGGCACAAATCTCCAAAAAGGGAAGCATTTAACCGACTCAGTTATCCAGGCTAACAGAATCAGATAACTCAGATTCGAGGACCAAAACAAAAGAAAACACCACCACACAAAAAAACCCCAAACCAAAACCCACCCACACTGAAAGCACAAAACACAGATAAAATTAGGCGTAAGAACATATTTAACACATCCACCTTTGAAAATATCCATTTGCAGACATCTGTAAAGAGCAGAGGAAGCCTCAAGCGCAGCCAGGCAAAGCAGACTTGATGCACGCTGAGTTTCACAGGTAGCAACACTCTGCTGCAACTGGTGCTGCTGGGGAAAGGCTTAATGCATTCACAGAGGTAATAGAAAGTTGGCTAGTTGTGTTAGGCACCATCTCCACTGTACACCCCCCACCCACCTTATTGCACAAGTTGCCTGCTTCCTATGAAGGAAGCAAATGTCGGGTTTCTGCCAGCACCACTTTCACGTGCGAGTAGCTGTTGCTGTTGCACACAACTCCTCCCAGGGCAGAAACAAGGAAGAGAAGATGGCAACGTGAGATCTGGTCTAGGGGGTAGGGATTGTTGCAAGGAGTTGTGTGGGCAGGAAATTCTACCCAGCTCAAATCTGAACCTGTTTTTGCAGTGTGCCCTGTCCTACAGCCTAAAACAGAAGGAGACAAAACCTTTTAATGTCCCCGATCCTGAAAGGGCCACTCATGAGGCCAAGACCAACATGAAAAGCTTTACTTCTTTGCTCCCATGACATTCAATTTAGAGCAGGAACACCTGCCAGCTTGACCTGCCTCATCTTCAAAAGCAAAGACACAGCTGTCAGGCAACCAGTGGGAGAAATTATACATCTTAATGGAAGGGCAAAAAAAAAAAAACACCACACATACAAAGGCAGAAAAATTACTAAAAGGGAAAATTTAAAAAGAAGAAAAAAAGCAGAAAATGCAGAGGGCATAAAGGTGTGTAAAACATCCATTTTTTTAACCAGACGGTGCAGGTGCTGCAAACACCACATGGATAATTTCCATGAAATGTCCCTCAGACATGTCCACTTTGACAAACATTCATAAGATGCTCACTTTCCTTTAATACCTCCAATCAGTGATTGTTACTACAGTGTATAAAAGCTTCATAAGACTTGCACCCTCACTCAGAGAAAATCTTCAGATGAAGCACTGACAGATTTAGAGGCCTGGCATCAACCTGTGTTCTCAAACTCTCCCCCTGCCCAGCCTAAAATCAAAACCACTTCAGTGTCATTGAACACTTTCAGATGAAGCACAGCTCAATGAAAAATTTCTTGCTCACGGAAGGATTTCCACCCTCCAGAAAAAACAAGCCAAGCAAAAGACAGTACAATTCAATCTCAAAAAGACTATGCAAGCATTACTTTGATTGCCACATTCTTCAAAAGCTGCACAGAAGAAAAGCTGTTGAGACTTTAAATAGTGCATATTCACAGAGTTCAGCAACTTCCCTACAAAATATTAATAGTTCTACTCAAACTATTAGAGAGGAAACTCCCCATCATTCAGCAGCAGCAGCCCTGAAAAGCAGCATGCACTACCACTGCTTAGAAACAAAAATCACATCCCCCTTTAGCTATAAGGGGGAGGGGGAAATCAAACAATTTATAGTCCAAGACACCCTTTTTCTTCTAAGTCACTCTTAAGCATATTTTATCAAATATAACCATTAAATCTCAACTTTCTCCAAATATTTTCAGAGAAAAAGGAGATCCACAGACAACTAAAGTAGTATATTGTTACACTAATTAACAAATGTGTACTACTAGTTATTTTTCTGTAATGTCTTGAATTATGCATAAAGGAATCTCGTGGAGTTCACGCGTGCTCATTTTCAAGCTTAGGAAACATTCATGTCAAAAATATCTCGTGCTTCAATTATATTCTGTGCAGTCTTTCAGCTACTCCAGCTTAGCTTCGAAATCTGTGTTCTAACTTAAAAATTTTAAAGGGTAGTAGATTAATTCTAAGGTTAGAAACCCATAGATACAGTTACTTGTAAAAGCAATCGAAACAGATGTGGGCTAATCTAAAGGAAACCTTTTTATGGGGGAAGAAAGGGACCAGTGCTCCTCCCTGATGGCACGCTTGCAGGGAGGTCACCGCTGGCATGCCTACCTGCCTCCCACAGCTTAAGGACAGAGAGAGCTAACCAAGGCAGGCAGGGAAATACAAGATCCCAGGAGGCTAGTCACCCCCTTCCATAAGTCATTAAGCACCACTCAGAAGTAGGATGACAGACACACAGAAGGTCTTTTATGCAGTTCTTCATCCCTGTGCCTTCTTTCACTGTATTAGGGAAAGGTTGCAGATCTAATGAGAAAGCAATACACAGCACTGTGGGACTAGACCTATCCATAATCATTAGCTATGGTAAAATAGGGAGATAAATGTAACCCCCCACTAACACAATAGAAACGTGTGAATGCAATGATGCATCTCAGTTTGAATTTACATCCAGGTATCACTAACTATAGCAGTAAGGAATGGGTTTTAGAAGCTTCAGTATAACAAATTAAAACCAGAGCCACGGTCTCCCGTAAGTCTTAAGCATGCATTTAACTGCAGCATCCAAAATCTGAATTACTTAAGTGAACTCTAGATCAGATGATGAATATCTTAAATTCCTTGAATTAAACAGAATCCTAAACATTAGGCATACATCTACTCTCTTGCTTTTGGTTTTTTTTTTTTTTGTTAAGAAAATCTCCACATGTCTCAGAACAGGAAAAGCATGTATTACAAACCATAACGATCAGTTGAATTAAAAATATCTATATTTTCTTGTATGATGGAAAAATTATAGAAAGCAAGTGTTGTGAGTACACCATTTAGAAATGAAGTGAGGTACCTGTCTGAAAAGGTTGTCACCAGAAACCTTAAAAAGCAGCAATATAGTGTAACCTGTGATGTTATTTTATCAATAAATGAGGCTGTCAGTAAAGGACAACTAAAAAAGTTTGTAAGACTAAGCTACTAGAACCAAAACACAAAATATCAGGGTTTTTTTCATGTAGATGTCTTATAATTGGTGGCTCAGTAGTTAATATATTTAGCAACAGTTTGTGTTCTGGCTTGTCAAGGGTACATTTTCAATAAATAGAGTGTGATTTATTTATGACTTCAGCAGTACATAACTGCTGAAAATAAATCAGGAAGATGTATTTGGAGATAAAGAACCACCAACAAAATTTATCTGATGGATTAATTTTAACTACAAACAAATAAACAAACAAACAAAATCAATCTCATCAGTTCTGTAGATGGATTTCTTCCACTTTTCTCAGAAACATTTGTGAGTGGTTAGTAGGAGTGGCAGGACACTGAACTACAAAGCTGGTCTAAATAGTCATTCATAAATCCCTGTTACAGTGACTAGTTTTATCTAAGAGATTAGTCTTACCTTCATCCACACTCATATACTATCTGGCTTTAGCAGATTACTACAATCAAGAAGTGTTTTTGTCAACAATATTCTATATATAATTTAGACTTTGCTACTCACAAATCTCTCCTACATTATAAAGACAAACCATATTTAGCTTTAAATAATTAATCAGATACTCAAAATAGTACTTCATATGAAATATTTAGTAGCTGCCACAGGGCAACCGTGACAAGTGCTGTATTCAGTCTTACAAAGAGAAGCCATGATTCTCCTGTTCTTTCAGGTTCATATGTTACAAACTCCAGGGAGTTCAACAGCATTACAATGGTACAAAAATCAGCTGAGATTCAGACAACACATCTGGTATAACCAATCCCACGTAAGTTAGGAATAATTATTCTTTCTACCTTTACAATGATTCCTCCTTAAAATATATTTCCTTTTAGGTCAAATTTTACATTGATAAGCACCTGAAACTGCCATCTAACATCTGGTAGGAGAAGAAATAGAAGAACAAGCTCTTCAGTTATATGGGTTTGCATCTGATCAGTGAGGGATAACTACCAAGGCACCGAAATACAGCATTTGGAAGTACACTTAAGTGTCTTGTTAAATTCTGCAGGACCCTAAACAATGAGCTATAGTTTCACAGTCTGGAACCACTTATTTTATATTCTGTTATGTTTTCAATATGAGCCCATATATGCGAGGAGGTCTTAAAACAATAGCTGGAGATTCTGGATCAAAACCACATCATTTATTATGATTTGCATTTCTGGATTGCAAAAAGGAAGGGCTAAAAGGAGACTTTCTTCAACCATTATTTTCTTCTGGCAGTAGAAAGAAGAGCAGCCTTTATCTTGGGTGATTTAGACCCTTTCTTCATCTTTGCCCAGCACCAGAGCTGCAGGAGCTGCCAGGGCCAGCTTCCTGAAGCATTAGGGCAGCTTTGATTTATCCTGCTATGGATAAATCTAGCACGTACCAGAAAAGCATAGTCTCTTCCCATCTACAAAATATTCTACACGAAACCAGCCTCTCCTTGCTATCCCAGCACCAAAGAGACATGCTGCTGTGCCTCACAGGTGCTGGCTGCTGCAAAGGCCCTTCAAAGCTCTCCGAATCCACCTTCCAGCCATCTCTAATCTGTATGATAGGAAGAATCTGGCAGTAAGAAAGATGAGGAACCAGTAAGCACAAAATCACTCTGCACAAAGCACCTCTCCCTAATCTGTTCTGAGCACTTGATCTGGTCCACAGACTATTTCTTCCATACTTTTTAATGCCCTATCAGCCTGTGACATTTTAAGTGTATGTATACTTCTTACACACATACAAAGCCTGTCATTTGATGTGCACTTATTCTGAATAATCAATATAAATGCAGTCACCTAAGAAGTGCTCCTGAATATATCCTTCTAATTATGCACCAGACTGCAATTCTACACTACTCTGACACAACACTGACAGCATAATCCTCTCTATGGCAGCATATGGTGTAATCACAGATCCTGAAAATACTAAGCGCAGGCAATACCTAAGCAGATGCTTAAAAGTGTACTGTGCATAACAAGCATGCAAATGATCAAAAAATAAAAAAGACTATACATTCCACAAGTGTAGAACTCTATGTTACTGAAGGATCAATTAAATATTTCATACAATCACTCACTACAAGAAGTGTCTGGAGTCATTCATCTGTCTTTCCTAGCAAGGGTAAATATTTCTTCACTGTTCAGGAATAGCAGCCCTGTATGAATGACTGATTTTTTTTTAAACAAGTGGTATGATGTCCAAGTTCACATAATTAAATTTTCCTTTGTCAAGATATACCACCAGCAAACAGTTGCTATCAGGGAATGACTAAAGACAGGTATTAACATCAAAACTTAATCGCAATTATAACCTCAAAATACTACCGAGAACTACAAAATTCATCATAACTGGCCAGAGACACATATTGCTTATAAATCCCCTCTTCCCTCACCCAGTCCTAAACATAAGTAGATGCTATTGTCTGTTAGAGTCCACATACAAATTATGTGAAATAAAGGCAAACAAATTTTTGTCAGATAAATCCTATCCCAACTGGAGTTGGTGGCAAGACTCCCATGGACTTCAAAGGCGGCAGGATTTGTCAGGGGTTTAGCTTTCCAAGTGGCATTCAAACAACAGATGGACATTCCCTGTAGTTCAAAGGCATGAGACATAGCTTGTGCCTTATGTTAGTCTTATCCCAGCTTATATAATTGTAGAAATGAGACTACCTCTAGAAGTTGGGGACAGGCTACCAAGAGTACTTTGTGCAAGCCACCATCCATCTGCTCTGAAACTGCAGTGAAAGTCAGCTTACTAGGGTGAAGAAGAAAAACAGAGAAAGGCGTCTGCCAGTGGTCAGAGGATGCCTACACTCAGCAGCCGTCCAGCTGTCTACAGCAGATGCTGGGGAGCAGGGATGCATCCCTCCATCCAATATTTCAGTCATGAATTTATGCTCAGCATTTCACCCACACTACAAAAAGATGTGTGCATGCTCACACCAAGTTCTTGCTTGACCTTAGCTTATCATTAAAAGACTTGCTTTTATTTTATGAATTTAAGACCCATCTTATTCTGCAAAAAACTACTATGAGGATCTGCATATTATTAACAAAAGTTTGATGAACAAGCATGTTCACATCCAACTAAAATGGGAAGTTCAGACAATTAGTAGAAAGCAACCATTTATTATTGCTCATTTAACCTCCTGGCACCTCTCCAGATTATCCCATATTGCTAACTTTCCTACACACCTTGAAAACATTGTTCATGGGTTTGCTTTGTCAGTTTCCTCCGGGAGGTACTTATGTACAATAATGTCTATTTGAAACCACAATCTTAGGGTATCACCCATCCTATAGGAAGCAATACCATAACATTTCTAGGAATGCCACAAATTTCATCCCAAAGACAGGAAATTCCCTACCAAAGAGGAAAAGTTTTATAGCCTTAAGCATGGGTTAAACACACTCAGCTGAGTGAGACTGAAAGTACTGTTAAAGGACCCAGTAAAGGTTTGAAAAAAATATATTTACATAAAACTCATCCAACTTACTACCACCCATGGGCAGAGTACCCAGGCGCTGGACTATACAGGCTATAGACAGAGGCATCTGTGCTGGCTCCAGGCTGAGCCAGCTTGGACACTGCACCCAAATAACCAGGCTCATGTGGCAAGCATCCAACTGGCTCAGGTGAGTATTAGCTCAGCGACATGTCATTGTCATTACACTTTTACTGTGCATTTTTATAATGTGATTTGCATATGTTTTGTATTATCTGTATTTGTTTTTCACAGCCACCCAGTGTCATTGTTCTCCTCTGTGCTATCTCCTGCCACCGCAAATAAACAGGAGTCCCTTGCATAAATGAAGTAGCATTTGCAAAGTGGTGGGAGTGGAGTTGAAGAAAGCTCTATAAAATCTCCATGAAATGAAAATACTTCATTGAAATTTGGAGAACCCTTCAGTGAGCATAATATGAACTTCAAGCTGTTCTTTGCTGTGATATTCACACCAGTTTTGCTGTGTCCTCTTTTGTAAGTTTATTCTCACTCTCCCCCAATGCATGGAAGCCAGTTCAAAGACACTTCAGGCTTCCAAAGAGTAGCCCAAACTGCTTCAGAGTTACCATTCAACATCTTGCCAGAAAAATAAAACAAAAGGGTCCTTTTGTTCTCAATGCCTTTGAGTGAGAAACGACTTTGCTTTACAAGTCCCTGTTTCACATTCTGTCTGAGCACAGTTTGGAAGCAAAGTGCTCTAAAAGCAAGAGAGTTAAAGGCTTTTTGGCAAACTGACAGATTCTATGCAAGGAGCCTTGACAGAACATTTCACCAACAATTCGGTGATTACACTTTAGAACTGAGGGCTAATGCAAGCTTTAATTCACAAATGGTTACTCTAGGCATTTTCCTTATAATGGTATGTTCCAAAATGTAAATTGAAGATGTGTTAGAGGTTTATCATGCAATAATTTTCTTGTCCTTGTAGGTAAAGTACATCTTAGATAAGCTGTCCAATGAGGCCTTTTTAGGATGTAATGAAATCATTGTTACCGTAAAGTCCCTGCCCTTGTGCTTAATGTATATAATCCACCTTTTGCCCCAGAAACTGTTCACACCTCAGTTGGATCCACTCTGACAAAACAAACTTCCCCTCCCCCCCCCCAGAAAAAAACAACGAAACACAACCAACAGATGTGTTACAGCAGCTTAAGCTCTTCTGTAACAGTGGCTGATGGTGAAAGTCTGCAGTGACAGAGCTCTCACATTTCCCACATATTTCACCACTGCTCCTGCAGAGAAAGTCAAATGTAAGGCTGTATAGAAAACATTTCTTGGCTTAGCCATTGAAAAAAAAACATCAGTGCACAAAGTCTCACAATGCTTTCATTTGTATTCACATCAAAAGAAGTTTCTACAAATCCAAAATTAAATATACAGGTTTGAGCAGCTGGAAAAATAATGAATACACATAAATACAAAAATAGAAAGCACTGGTCACTCCCTTTTGTCCACAACACCATAATTGTATTTTTAATGTTTTTTTCACAGAAAATGAATAAAAATGAAAGTAGATTTGCAAGAGCAGATTTATTAACAAGTGGCTATGATACAATACTTTTCCTGACTTCACTTCCTGTTCTGTCCTCAGCAAATGACTATCTGAGTGCTGAAACTTCCACATATCTACTCATCTTTTACTCTTCCCTTGGAAAAAAAAAAAAAAATTCTCAGTCCAGACAACCAGTTACACTTACAATGCAACAAAGTAAGCTATGTTTTCTTATTCAGTCCCTAGCATATAATTATTCAAGTACCAGAATAATTCTCTAAGAAACAGTTTTTGCATAATTAAATGGAATCCACTTGTGATATTTATGCACTTTAGTTCTTTCAAGCTGTCCACAGGAATGGAAGGATAATTAGTATGAAAATAGCCAGAGCTTCTATCATCAGAGGAAAGGGAGCTATAAAAATTTGTCTTTATACACAGGCTGTAAGTCCTCCATATTTCACAGGTACAAGCATCAAGTAGCAATGATGGCACAGGGTACATAAGCGTAAGAACAATCTGCATTAACTATCATTTGGCCATGCTTAGTGTTCATTGTGCTGTACATGGGTAAAAAAAAACCAAACAGGAAATTGTATCTGCATTGAATGATTTATCTCCTCTTCAGACACCCACATTTGACCTCATGAACTCAATTTCTGCTCTGAAGCACTGTACTAGTAAGTCCTCCCTCCTCGAATCCCCCCTCCAGTGGGAATGAAAGGGACATGGCCTAATAGCAAGCTCTCTGAACAGTGAGAAGTTTTCATGTATTTGAGGTGAGGCTGTCGGCCTCTGGCCCTCCTAACCATCACAGAATATCACAAAGCCTAAAAAATAAGCTCTGCAAAGATGAAGAGAACTGTTCATTGTACTATTCTAGACTTTGATTTTGTCTAATTCTCCTGTCACATCATAAAATATGTGAGAACACTGCAACAGAGGAGACTTTGCTGACAAGGGCCAATACAGAGGTACAAATAATTCATGAAATGTAAACTATATATAGAGAGAGAAAAAAATGAAAGGACTTAATTAGCTGCAAAAGGCCTTATACTGTCAGTGGTCAGATTCAGCATGGTGGTGATCAGGAAAAATATGTTCATCTCTCTGCTCAAGAGCAGACGTGTGGAAAAAAATCCCAGAGGATCTGAGAAAAAGCAAAGTCAGTCAAAACTAATGATAACACTGTGCCTGACAGTGAATGGGAACAATTCTGAAGCACAATCCACCAGGTTAAAATAGACAATCTGGGTCTCTTATCAGTAATTACCTGCTTATGATGTGCTGTGTATACCCTGCTTGGGCAGGGAGGAGATACAGCACTGGACAGAAGAGAAGAGAGAACCAATGGAAAGTCCCAGCATTTCAGTAATGATTTCAAGCTGAAATCTGATTCTTTTCACACTGAAACAATTTCTTTTCCAATTTCAAGTTAAAAATAGGCACTCTAATTGGCTACCATGGTTATGATGGATTTTTTTTTGAAGCTCTAGATTATTGTTTTGTTGATGTCTGAAATTCCCTTCCACAAAATGACACTGGAAAGACTTACCCACTTCCCATTAGAAACAGTATTTGACACACCTTTGTATGGTAGAAGGCCTGTACATATGCTCATTTTCAGATTGTCTTCAGCAAATCAGTATAAAAACGAGATATTCCTTATTCTGAACCACCTGCTTGACTTGGACCCACTTCCAGAGTTGCTTGGCCAAAACACAGCCGTATAACAATAGGCAGCTGTCCTCAGTGGAGAGTCACTGCGTCTGGAAACGTGACATGAAGCAGTGTGCCTGTTGCTTTGGATGTACAAAAGCAACGTGGCACTTCAGGCACCCTTGCAATGTTTGTGACCTCAGCCATTCCACCAAAAAGCACAGTGCCAGGCACAGCACGAAAAGGGTTTTTGCAGCTGCATAGTTTAAACAGGTTGCCCCCTTATTTATCCCTGCACAGCCTCACAACAGCAAAACATGAGCTCCTGCAGCCACAAAGACAAGCTATAGTAATTCTCTCCATATTGAGTTTCCCCACAGGGTTTTCCTGCCTCACGCGGTTAGTGCGGCATGCAGCAACGTGCCGGCCACTGGGACAGAGCTGCAGTGATCTCGTTACAGACACCCAATGTGGTGCCCCATACTCAGGCAAAAGAAAGCCTTCAGAGCAAAGGCATTGTACAGATTTGTTCACCATTGGTTGCAGAGTTGCATTTCTTCACAGTTACCCTTACCCCTGCATTTGAACTAACATGAAGGAACGTTGAGCAGGTTTGCCTCCAGGTGAACACATTCCCCGTGAGAAGCTCTGTGTGCCTCGGCAGGTCATGGCTGCCCTACACACAACTCCTGTATGTTCAGCCAAGCCTTCCTCCAGGCCTGCTAATGTTTTTGCCTTTCAAAGAGGTCAGCTTTAACCACTACATCATGACAGGAGACCTTCAGAGCTGTAGCACTTCCCCTCACTCTCATGTCCAGTAAAACCCCTCTTGCATTGCTCACACATCCTCTCTCCTCCCTGGCCCTCTGCCTTCAGAAATCAAGTAGAGCAAACCTGCAGGTCTAGTTCAACACAACTTACCTTCCCTATATGAAAAACCAGTACGTAAGTAGGTATCAGACCCAACTATGGCACAATCGCCATTACTCCTGGATTTACTGTGATTAGAGTGGGTCCAAAGTTCATGCAATTAGCATACAATACACACAGCAGCAACTGCATTATCAGCACACAGAAATTAATAGGTATGAATTGTCAATGCAGCACCCCTTTGCTTTTCAGCAGGTCTCAGGTTGGAGTGTTTCACAGGAAAAAATTGAATGCAGCTCCAAGGGCTCATCTACATGAAATAAGCTGCTTCCACAGACCTCACACAAAACCCCCAGGTTGTAGATCATTGCCACAGCTAAGCCTCCTGGTAATCTCTGCAGCACTCATTAGTTCTGTTTAAAGTAACAAGGAAGTTAGTGCAACCCAAACAGAGTAATACACCAAAGCAGTTGGCACTGAAGATAAAACATTTATCTGTAGCTGGGGTACTTTACCTGAAACTACATTTTGTTCCCTGGACAGCTGTTCCCAATGCAGAAGTGGTACCAAGCTCCATTAGAGTCTGAACCACATTCATAAAGAAGTTTCCTGTACAGTCCTCTTTCAAGGAATTTTGTTTTTACACACCGAAACCACTTTGTGAACCAAACAAATAAGCAGTATAAATGGGAACAAGGAGGAGATTCAGTTCAAAACTGCCCTGCACCTCCAAACAAAACAAAAAGGCATTTATAAGCCTAATTGTCAGACATGAAGATGGTTTTAGCATGTAGTATAAATAATAAGTGTTGGTAAGAGGGAACTTCAGACACTAGGAGTAAGTAGAAGGAAAAGAGAAACAAAGGTATGGGATAGAAGGATCAAATGTTGTAATGCAGCATGGGTTAGGTAAGTGGACAAGTGCAAGTAGGAGGTAGAAATAAAACCATATATGAATGGAACATTCAGAACGTACTTAAGAGATACTGGATAACATAGGACTAGAGCATGATGCAAATGGTTGGAATAAAACGTAGAGCTTGTACTGGGTCTGACTGGGATGGAGTTCGCTTTTTTTCATAGCGGCTTTTTCCATATTGTGCTGTGCTTTGTATTTGTGGCTACAACAGGTGTTAATAACATGCCAATGTTTTTAACTATTGCTGAACAGTGCTTGCATAGCAGCAAGGCTTTCTCTCTTTCCTGTGCTATGCACCTCTATCTCCCAGTGAGTAGGCTGAGGTGGGCAAGATATTGGGAGGAGACACAGCCAGTCTCCTCCCAATGAACCAAACTATCAAAGGAATTTTCCATACCATATGGTGTCATGCTCAGCAATATAACTTGCTGAGAGGAGGAGGAAAGGGAGTCGTATTCATGGTTACGGCAGTTGTCCTCACAAGGAGCCATTACACATTCCAAGTCTCCGGTTCCCAGGAAGTGGCTGGACATCTGCCTGATAATGGGAAGCAGTGGATGAATTCCTCCTGTTTTGTTTGCACACACAGCTTTTGCTTTCCCTATCAAACTGTTATTATTTCCATGCACGACTTTTCTTGCCTTCTATTTTCTCCCCATTCTGTTGACTGATGTCAACCCACCACACCTATATCACTATGTAAACTAGAAGCACAAAGACTGTAAGTGATACATGTTAAGGACCAACAAGTTCCATCACTAAAGACATTTTAAAAAAACCCCACTCCCATCCTGAAAAACCAGCATGTCGCTCTTTTCCAATCGTATAACAAAAATCATTTGAGACAACAGCAAGTTTGAAATGCTATACATGTATATGCATGCATGTGTACATACAGAACAAAGCAAGAGCACTAACTGCTTTCCTGAGCAGCACTTTGCACCAAACTTGCTCCCTCAAAATCTAGAGCTGAAAAAGCAATTCAAAAGCAATGGCTGTGGACTTTCCCCATGTCACTGACTGGTCCTTCTGCATGGGGTCCCATGATACTCCCAGGGTGGAGAAGGTGAAGACTTGGTGTACTTGTAGGGAGGGTTGTGCACGGTCAGTGGCTGGGTTTGGTGCCACTGCAGCACCCTCATCTCTTCTATCCCGGTGCTGTCTCCCGGCCCGAGCAGCCCTGCTCCAGCACATGCTGCCCCGCATTGCCATGTGCACACACCTGCACATGCACACCAACATGAATGATGTTAAACTTGTGCTACAAGTCCGTGAAACAGCAGGTAGGGGCTAAACACTACTGAATTTCTGATTTCATTGAAAAAGTTTTGTATGTCTGTTTCCAAAAACTGCAATATTTACTTTAGTCCACGATGTTTTCTAGTCTTCCCATTCAAATAACATAAGCAGTATAATGCATTAGACCAATAACAGATGTGAATTTTGGCACAAGTTCACTTATTTTAGAAGTGTTATCCAACTAATAGAATTCTAATAAAAATTTTAAAGTGATCTTTACATTTTCCTTGAAAATGGTTAAATAGTAAGTCTAGAAATTCATGACCATAGCAGAAGAGATGTAAATAGACAAAGAACTCAGGTCCATGTATTTTGATAATCTACCATCCATCTGCTAGATGATTATAGCATGATCCAATAGCCCATTAAAACAAATCTTGATTAGGTAATACAAACAAAACCAATCATATTTCTAATAATTAATATGCATAAAGGGTTGTTGTGACTTTTTTTTTGGCATAAAATCACATCACTAGATTAGTGCAGTTCCATCATAGACTGAATATTTTAAAAGACTTTTGGGTCAGAAAAGAGCACATAAAGGCCTTAAAGAAAAAAAATAACCCAAATCAGTACCTTCATTAGTTGCACATCATCTGTCTTTCTGATCCAAATTGCCAAAAAACGTCATACTGTGGGACACAACCAACTCAGACTTGTAAATCCCCAAATGCACGCACAGTTTTTTGCATTCATTGAAGGACACAGGAGTCATTAGTGGCAATGTTTCAACAAGCAATTTAAAAAAAAACCCCACAAACCACAAACCAAATTCAAAGATGATCTGGGGAAAAAAATGCCTGCCATTGTCCCACAATAGTTACTATTGTTATTAAACACGGATCTTTGAAAATGGGGCAACTGTGGTAACAAACTGAACAATGAATCCCTGTCTCTCTCCTCCTCTCCCCCTCCCAAGCATCAAATATTGGCAAGCAGCTTTTGTATAAATTGCTCAGTTACTACCAAGTTGTTTACTGACCTCTTAAATTTTATATTACAACACACTGCTGTGGTAAAACTGTGAGCACAGAGCCTTAAAAAAGCTTCTCCCCCCCCTCTCCACCCTTGTGAAAGAAGCACAATTCACCAGAAGATGAACTTAATTCCATACTTCTAAGGTGAGGAACAGATATAATGGCCTAGAAATTAATTATAACAAGTCACAGTGCTCCATTTGAAGTGTAGCTGCCTTCATGTACATCCACCTGCCAATTACACTTGCAGAAAACATCAAAGACTGAGATGTGTGAGAGCCCAGAACAAGGAGGGAATGAGAAGACCTCCCTGACCCATTGCCACCTCTGCAGCAGGGGTAGCACATGTGCCTAGGGATAACAGCAGATAGGGCAGGAGCGTCACAACAACCTGTTGGTGTTTTTTTCTCTCAGAGGAAGAATATGCCTTGGATAATCCCAAATACCAGACACAAGCTGCCTGGAATTCCTAATATTTTTTAGTTGACTTTACACAGATTAGTAGGATTTGTAGTAAATCCAATACAGCAAGAAGTTCAAGTTATTAGCTGTATTTGTTCATGGGGGCTGGGGAGAAGCCCCATTTGTCATACCACAGAAGAAGGTGTTACTGATGAAGCTTGGTCTACATAAAACAAGGAAAGTATTTCACCTTTGCTGTTTATGAGACTGTCACATAATCCAGTGATTATAAATTGGACTCATAGTGCGTAGGATGACCCTTAGATCAGACCTAGTTTTAAGACACACCCCACAACTTCACTAATAAATCTTTCTTCCTTTCAAGAATTAAGTGCCTTAGAAGCAAGCAAGACAAAACCAGTATGTTCCACAAGCAATTTAAAAAAAAACGTAAGACACATTAAGGTCAATCCCTTATTACCAAAGGTGGTCTTCTAAAGGCAGATGGTGATTCTTAGACTACAACAGCAGACAATACTGGAGAAGAGATGGATAACACCAGCATTATGGTCCTGGGAAATTCCAATAACTACACAGGGTATCACTCACAAGGCAAAAAAAAACACATTTCAAAGCTGAAGGATAACACAAATAATTCCCTCTGGTAAAACACTTCCTGTAGGAAACCAAATATTATTTTATATGTTCATGATAACTAACTACAAGATATAATCTAGGAAATACACCTTATTTCTATTTGCAAGGCAGGTTTATCTCACCAAAAGCGTTTGCTTTTCTCTAGCACAGCTCCACAGCACAACAAACTCCAGTACTGAGTAGCAGTCACCAGCTAAGAACTGGCTGTAATGAGAAGACAGCTTTCACCTAGGCCCTGAAGGAAAGCTTTCGTCCTCTTTGGGAGGATAATTGAATATCACAATTAGGAAAGCAAAACAGCAGCACCTGTAGATGTAGCACTGGCACTCAGAAAAAAGGATACTTTCTAGGGAAGGCTGTAAGCAATTGATGAGAGTATATATTACCTAAGTAAAACAAAAAGCACATAAAGCAGCTGCAATGTCTGCACTGAGGCGTGAACTACCGTAAGAAATACTTGCAGAAATGTTTTAGAAAAAGAACAGATGAATTTTTATAAATGACATTTTAAAATCAAAACTCAGATCAACTCCCCTCTCTGAAGAGCGGGCAGTACCCAGAAGCACACATAATTCTCAAATCCAATGTGGCTGGCTCAGGAGAGGGGTGCTATGCCACTGCCGCTCTTTTTGCACTCCCTGTTGTACCACTTTACACTATGTTCAGGAGTGGAGAGGCAGGGACTTGAAGCACCTGTGGCTGCATGAAACCTGCATGCTAGGGAGATATATGTGCAAGGCTTGCTGGTACCAGCAGTAGAAGATGCCCTGTACAGTAATGTGCAGTAAGTAGCTCAGTGCTGTCTGACAGGACAGAGAGGATTGTGATGGGTCCAGGGAAATGTGGGTTGGTACCAGTGGGGGCAAGGAACTTTTGTCTAGCATGTGGTGTTAAGGTGATGACCCTTTAAAGGGATGTGTTTATGCAGTGCAGTAAAAGATGTTTGAAAGTCCAATTTGGGCCTGATTAAAGGAAAAGGTTCTTCAGGATATTACTGAAGGAAAAAACTCATTATTCCATTGAGTAATAAGTGACTCTGGACAGCAGTCATATCCTCTCACTACTGTCCGTGGACCCTAATTGATTTCAATGATCAAAGTCACATTTTTTTCAGTTAAACTCTGTGACAGAAAAACTACAACCATTCAATGCCTGTTGTAGCTGGAGCCTGTATTTAGTGCTCTTGTGAGAAGATGATGGAGAACAATTTGCATGAGCTGTTATTGCAAAGGGAGCCGCATTTGCATAACCAACCTTTCACTTGATTAAGCACTAAGAGACTTGTGGGGGAAAGTCACTGAGCTTAAGCAACTTATTGAAAAAATAAAGAAAGATTGCAGGCTATATGATGTGGCTTTATATGATTCCCTCACAGCTCAAAACTAGTCTGGAACTCAGTGAAGACTCTATTGACACCAAGGGAACCTCATTATGAAGAAAGAACAGGATGCTATAGATGGAAAAATACAAGTAAAGTATCACTTCCAAAATGCTGCTGACCTTGGTGAGAAGGTGTACACTGACTATATAGGTTATTTCTGAACAAATATTTTTTCCAGAAATACACTGTTTAAATTTTTCTGATATGCTAAAAAGAATCATTGCTGCTCATAGCCAAGCTCTTCCCCACTAATTGCAATATAGCTGCTATTAGTCAATTCCCCCAGCCTCTCGAGCTTTCACAGTGATTTGAAGCCCTGATAATGTTTTTCATTTTGTTTCTTCTGTAGAGAAGCAAAAGCATTTCCTTTCCAGAAGCATAAGACGGGCTACAGACAGCCTGACGCCAAAGCTTTCTGCAGATCAATATATTTAATGGATTTGAAGTCAGTAAAATCTCCCAGGTTAGTCCAGGGTTGCCTGAAGAAAAAGAAAGTGAAAAGGCTAGAGAGCTGTGTGGATATGGATTAATATTAAATTTGCTTACTTAAGGATCCCTCAGTTTTAGCAGAAGCCCATTTAAGTTACCTTGGGTTGTAATTTAGAGCGTTTTTCACAAAAAGTTTTGGTGACTATGGCGAAAAATTTAATGTAATAAGTGGAGTCAGATATTCTGAAACTCAGGTGGGCAGGTAGTATGTGTATATGCACAAAGACAAAAGAGCGAATAAATCCCAAAGACTGTGGAAACAAAAATATTATCAATCCCATCACACCAATTCTCTTTCTCCCCATCTCCCTGTTCTATTTTGTTCACTTGAATATTGCTCCAACAACTCTGGCCTTTCCCACAGACTTTCCTCATTTACTTAAGATACCTCTCATTTTCATTAACCTTCAATCTTTATTGCTCCAAGCCATCTTTCTTGTCCATCAATGAAGTTTTACTGCCTCTTAAATACAAAAGCCAGAGGCAATCACGCAAGTGAGGAAGCCATTCGTTCTCCTATCAAACCCATCAGAATTGTTCTCCTTCCATTCAGCCTCAAAAATTCCCCAGGGATTCCCACTCACTCTACCTTCTTCCCCCCCTTCCCCCTCCACAGAACTGTATATTGAGTAAAAATGAGTAAGCCCCACTGAACCAGCTGCAATGCTTTTCAGTCTTATTTCATATCCATCAAAAACCATGATTATGTATTAGGCTAGCCTGTAAAATTCTATAATACTGCAAAGCAATTGCTACCTTGCTGCCAATCTTTAAAAACTGTGAAATAATAGTAATACAAGTTCACTATTTGTCCTGAAAAATAGACACATTTTTATTGCTTACAATTGGAAAAGCAACTTAATAAACTTCAGCTCTATGTACAATCTTGGACTGCCAGAAACAGTGAAAAAAATAACATCTTTCACCTTAACATAGTATTAACTATGATGCTCAAACACACATTGCTTTAAATGTAAACATTAATTATTTCATGCTAATATTTCATCAAGAATGAATGCAATTATTTCATCAAAGCAGATGCAGTGGGAGGTAAGCAAGGAGAGGTAGCTATTACTGGGTTGTGGGAAATAAATTGAAGCTCTCAGTCATTTTTTCTTGTATGGATTAAGTGGTTAGAAAGAAAAATGTTACCTTTCTGTTACATTAAAAGGTCTAGCTATGAGGTTCCAGACCGCTTGTGTTGCTTTCCTGAATGCTAACAGTGCTGATTAACCTAATAATATTTACAAAGTCCTTATAATAATTTTTATAGTGTTCTTATTTAAAAAATGGAAAGTCTTTAATCTTTAATTTAATCTTATTAAATATCTGAAAAGATATATCCTGAAAGAGAATCAGGATATATCACACAATCATTGAATTTTACATCATTTATTTCTCTTTGAGTGCATCCCATTCTGCTACAAATCTTCATCCTGGTACATTACAGTGCTACAAGAAAGTAGAGTCCCTGCCACAAATTCCAGGACAGTCTGACTCCAGCAGCTTTTGGGAATGGCACTTTGTTCCCGTGTAGCAAATATATGAGGGGAGCAAGTGAATTATATCGTCTGGGTTCAACATAGCAGAAGAGGAGAGAGTTAAGGGAACAGCTTCAGTGTTTGGTTTTTGTGCAATGTTGGCTTGTGTTTGAAATGGCACAAACCACCTGTGGGCATTGCACCTTGGGACTAGGTCTGCTTGATTCCATCTCTGAGGCACTGAGCAGCAGCCCGGCTCTCTGCATGCCTCTACTTACCAAGTCAAATTGCAGATGCACTGCCAGTAGTTTTATGTGATGCCTATCAAAGTTCAAAGTGATCAAAAAAGTGATAATCTCGTTTCAGAAGAACTGTCCTCCTGTGGGTCCTGAGGCTTCTCCTGGCTTGAGGTTCTTGTGATGCTTGAGGTTCAAGCTTAGCTTGAAAGCAAGTAAGCAAGCAAAATTCTCACACGCTTTTACATCACAATGCTAACTCTCCTCCACATAAACTTCTCATTTGTTATGATTTGGGGGGGTGAGGGGGAGGGTTGTCTGGTAGCAGGGAGGGGTGTAATGGCTCCTTAAGCAACTGCTGAGAGTTCCCCTAGCTTCCAGTCTGCTGCTGGCAGGGACGGGTTACAGTGGTGGCTCCTTTTTAAGTGACTCTTAACGTTTCGCCCCCTCCCCCTGGCTCCAAGCATTCAGTAACCAGGAGGGGGAGTGGGGGAAGGAGTACCACCATCTAGCTTCTGTAAGAAATGACTGGAAGTTTCCCCAGCTTCAGGCTGGACCTACACCAGGCCAGGGCTGAGCCAATCAGCGCCTCTGCAAATAACATATTTAAGGGGGGGCACAAAACAATGGCATTGGCGTGGCCTCGGGCAGGACCTGGCTCGGGCGGGCTGGTCCGACCGTCCAGCTGCCTGTCCGGCTTCTGCGAACCGACCTGCTATAGCCCAGGCCTCCGCCATGGCTCCCCCAAGAGTCCGTTTTCCCGGGAGCCAATGAAGACCTGCAGCAGTGAGAGAAGCAAGATGCTGAAGGAGACAGCCAGGCAGACACTCGGTCAGGATTATGAAATGGAACACTCTCAGCAGTTTCCCTGCAATGTCGTGAAGGAAGATGCAGCCGTGGAGGACTTTCACATTGGAACTAGAAGCCCCATGCTGGAGCCGGGCAGTAGTCAGGGGACTGTAGCCCTGTTTGGAAAAGGACTCACACCGGAGAAGTTCTGGAGAAGGACTCTCACGTGACAAGGGACACTATGTTGTGGCCGGGAAAGACTGTGAGGAGCCCTCCCCTGAGGAGGAAGGAGCGGCGGACTGACTGCTCCCCCATTCTCTGCCCCCCTGCGCAGCTGGGGAGGGAGAAGGTACAGAACAAAGCCTTTGGGCTTTGGGAAGAAGGGAGGGGTGGGGGAGAAGTGTATTTTTAAGACGTCGTTTCTCTCTCCCAGTATCTTGCTTCTTGTTGTAAATAGCTAATAAATTCAGTTGTTTTCTTGTTCTTACCAAGTCGTGTCGGTTTCTTGCCTGTGACCCTGAGTGGTGAGTGAAACCCTCCCTGTCCCTGCCTCAGCCCACCAGGTGTTTAGCAAAAACTGTCCCCGTGGCTTTATAAATCACAACATCGTTGAACCAACCCTTCCTAGCTGCTTGCCCCCACTATTCAGCAACGCAAAACAGAATATATGCATTTTAGCAAACAAGCATCATTTCCCTTGTGTTTGTTCTTCCTTGTGATCTACCAAAAGCAGGTTTTGCCCCTGCTCTCTGAAGAAACAGCTGTAAGGTCGCATAAGAGCTGCATGCTGAAAAGGCAAAAACATGTATTATGAAATTCTCTACCTCAACAAGACTCCCATCTGACAGCAAAGCCTCCGTTTTGAACTTGCATTATCAGGGATTTCAATTTTTGTATCCTATACTACAGGCCTCAAACTTTGCACATGTTTTCCCAGTCCATGAAAATTTCTATTCTATGTCTTAAATTTAAATATGGCATATGTAACACTGTGGCATCTAGAGTCCAATCAATAACTGAGTCAAACAGATAGCAGAAAAAATATTTGGCCTGCAAACTTGTACTCTTTTATATGCCAGTAGTGTAGGTAAAAACTCCAGTCTAGTCCATCAGCTTGTGGACCAGGGGCCAAATTCAGCTGTCTATTGGAATGGCTTAACCAGTTGACTTCAAATAACATGTGCCATTTCATTCCAGCAAAGAGTTTTCCCCAAGGGTCTTGCTGACACTTTTGATCATGAACACTAAAAGGGGAGTAATCCCCCAGCTCAAATGAATTAATATATTAGGTTTCTATGGCTCAGAAGAAGCAAAAGGTGTGCAGTCTACTGTGAAAAGAAGGCATTTGTCTGATAAATAGAAAAAAAAACCCAACCAGAGTGTTGTCAAAAGTGTGTACATGATGGTTCCGAAATACAGATTATTCGNAAAGGTGTGCAGTCTACTGTGAAAAGAAGGCATTTGTCTGATAAATAGAAAAAAAAAACCAACCAGAGTGTTGTCAAAATAAGTGTGTACATGACGGTTCCAAAATACAGATTATTCACTCCTAAACACAGACAAGGCTAA
>VZTO01005699.1:14295-25182 GCA_013400615.1 Syrrhaptes paradoxus | reverse complement strand
TCTATTAGGGCGCTACTAATCATAAAATTTCAAAAAGTACATAGGAATATTACCCAATTTGAACTATCTTCATCCCAGCAACAAAGCAGAAATTTCTGCTGCTTTGCCTCCTTGACACAGTAAAAGAACATGCCACAAGGATCTAATTTTGTTGAGGTACAAAGGATTATTTGCATTTTGATCAATGCCTGATAAGATCTACTTATTGTGACACTTTTTGTCACCCTCTGCCATACGCTGACCTCTGATCAGCCTGATCATTTCTGCTGATCTCTGATCAGCCTGCAACTTCTTTTGGCTTGCATCTGTCTTGAACTGTTAAGATAACCCCTGTTTCTCCAGTAAATAAATCTCTCTTAAATGGTTATAAATGTCTTTAATTGCAAAAGCTGTGATCACCCAAATGATCTCTTCAATGTCTATCGATCATGCACAAAAAATTATGGAGGTTTACAACCTGACTCCATAAAAAGTTAGAAGACACTGAAGTAAACGCCTTACCTTGCCATTGCTCTTTAAACTCAGAGGCATAGTCAGTCTTCAAATATTCATCTTCGGTTGGTTCTTCCTTGAAAACATTCTTAAGTAAAAATGGTCTTTCTATGTCATTCTGAGAGGAGGGATTTGAACTTGGAATAAATTCCATTAACTCGTTATCAATACAGAACTCTACAGAAGAGATAGGTTTCCTAAAAAGCGGGAAAAAAAATTCTGATACTTAAGCTGTTATGAAAGCACTGTCANTCACTGTGTGTCACTCATTTGTATATATGACTATTATTATCATCATTATTATTTTCAATTTTATTGTAGTTTAGTTATTAAATTGTTCTTATCTGAACACGAGTCTCTTTTCCCTTCACCCCTTTAATCCTCTCCCCCATTCCCAGGAGTGGGGAGAATGAGCAAGCAGCTGTGTTGTGAAAAACTACAACATCTTAAAACAAAAAAACAAACCACAACTATTTTACAACACATCACAGCTCAAAAGCTAATTTTGAAACTACAAGTGGATTAGTTCATAAGCAATAACTATGCAGCACTGATAATAATCAATATCCATACTTTAACATGGCATAAGCCTTTGAAAATCCACAAACCTTAGAACACTGTGTCAAGTTACATGTGGGCCAACTTCACTGAAATCAATGGGTTTCCCTAGAGTTTTTTAGATGGATCATGCCTAAGTGAACTGCTGATTTGAGGCTACATGGGCCAGCCTTTTGCAGAGTCGAGCCTTTAGTAAGGCTCTTCTGGAAAACAGTAAATATTTGAAATTACATACTGCTCTGAGTATGTAAATGTATGTTCAAGTCATATAGCTAAGCTTTTGAACACAGAAGGCAATACATTAAAGTCAACATATTTAGCTTCAATTAGGTCTTTACAATATGAAGTAAAACTTTCAGCAATATCTTTGAAACGTGGACAGTTGAGTCCCATCATCAAAATAAGCATGGTAATTAAGTGCATGTACTAAAGCCAGTAAGGGGGTTTATCCAGTTAAGTCATTTGGCAGTTTCTAGGAATTATAGACTCAATTCCTTAACTCCCTTCCTGCAAGATGTCCTCTCTCACAAACACATCCTTTCCTCTGAAATTTAACTCCTTGCTCCTTATTTCCTAGTCTCACTCTAACTATTTTTTCACTGGTACACAGACTTAGCCCATTTCATTTTAAAATAAGTTAAATAATCTCAATTTTTCTCTAACTGGAATCTAATACATGCACCAATTTCCTCAGATTTATCTAGATGTCATGACAAAGCTTAAGTGCTACAACAACACGTAAAAGTAGATGCTCTTTGATCTAACACAACTTCTTCATTCTTGGCATTTAACATCATCTGAGATAGCATCTGATTCTTGAATTGTTCACTGTTGATATCTAAAACACATGTCTTTACAACAACTTCTTAGGGAACTTCTTTTTCTGTTACTATTATTAGTCCAGACAATGTATTTGACAATATCTTTGCATGGATTCTGCAGCATCCTCATAACATTTATTGCTCTCTGAAGGTGCAAAGGTGATTATATTTCAGATAATAGTCTTATTTTTTT
Source organism: Syrrhaptes paradoxus (assembly GCA_013400615.1). NCBI lineage: Eukaryota > Metazoa > Chordata > Aves > Pterocliformes > Pteroclidae > Syrrhaptes > Syrrhaptes paradoxus. Next base: position 23,118 of record VZTO01005699.1, on the reverse strand, counting down.
CTGAAGATGCAGAATGTAATTTCAGTTGTTCTTCAGTGCAGCTTTTGGCATTAATCTAAACCTATAGTTCAAGCTCATTATCACTTAAGATGCAATTCATTTTGTAATTACCTTTTTTGTCATAAAATCTCAAAAATCTATACAGTTTTCTTTAAAAATGCAGTGGTGTACTGGTTACATTGACAGATGCTGGACTGTATTAAAACCTGAAAATATAATCAATTGCTTCCAGCTCACAGGATCACAGAATCACAAAATGGCTGAGGTTGGAAGGCACCTCTGGAGATTATCTAGTCCAATCCTAGTTAAGCTATTCAAATGTAAGTGTCCTAAATAACACTTCCAGGTTGGTTTNTAGTTTTCCATCTTCAGAAGTTAAAATGAGCCAAAATTTCACATAACGTGCATTCTTTATAACTCAAATGTTAGGGCAGAGTTAGAGCTTCAAGTCCAAATTAAAAGTACTCAGACATTTCTTCACTTCGCTACTGTCAGAAAACATTTCCATATTCTGTTATCATTAGCTTGTGATTCACAAAGTACCTGAATGATATAAAAGGAATAATATGTTTTTAACTTAAGGTTACTGACTTTTCCAGGAAATCCTCCACAGATAAACTTTTCTTCCATTGATCCAATACCGAAATAGCAATCATGTTCTGTGTCGAAGTAACTGAGACAAAAACAGAGAAAAAGAATCACATAAAACCCAATAAAATTAATTTTTATTTTTATACATTGATCTAGCCATTGCAGATGCTAACCCAACTTTATACAGGACATAGAAAAGAAACAATGCTTTTAGCTTCCATTAGCAAAGTAAACGCAAATACACCAGAAAGATGCAAATACTTTTATATACATTTTACCTCTATGCTTGGAAATCCACATTTTTTTCTGCATCTCAAAACCTTTGCATCATTTTTCAAACCTATCCCAACTAATCAGATTTAGTATTTTACTTATCTCTGAGCATTGCTTTTCTTCCATGAGCACATGCCCAGACAGAGAGTTTTCCAGAGATCTCTACAAAATAATCAAATACCACCCTAATTTATGGTGTTGTACACAAATAAATATCAATTATCCATTTATTTCTACTTAGGCAATGAACATGTTCTACCTTCAAGAACTATATGAACAGACTGCTACTTCCAGAAATAATTTATTTTTTTTTTACCAGACTTATCATATTACGCACAAACACAAGCTTTTCCTCCAATCCACAGTAAATCTAAACTAAAATGTAAGGACTATATAACCTACTTCTAGTCCATGGCTTCCTATACTTATCATCAGCAAAGAGTCCAGTGAGATGATACTTTTCATCTTGATGTAAGCAAGGAGGAAAGCAAAGTGATAATCTCCAGATGGAAAACTTTTGCCTTGCCATGCTCTGCACAAAAGAAAGGCTTGTGATAAAATTAGGAGAGACAAATTTCATTATTTTTCTTTTTGTGCAATACCTTTTCAAACAGTTCCACTGCTTTCAAGTGTTTTCTACTAGAACATGATATTTTGTATTTAAATTTTTTTTGTAAAACTGACAGAGTCCCAATTAACTGAAGATATTAGCATTTACCTGACCTGATATTTAACTTTTAATCTACATTTCTGCATATGCAAAACTGCACATATGCTTAGCTACACTTACCTACACTTTGTGTGTGTAATTACTAGTGCTTATCCTGATACTTGCATTGGTCTCCTGAACTGACATGTGTATAAGCCGACCAGAAAGAATTTAAAATTATTCCTACTATTGCTGTTTTAAGTGTTCAGAAGATGTTAAAGCCTCTCCACTTTTGTGTGCCATTATCAGCTAACAAAAGTCCTACATAAATCCTTTTATCTTCAATTAAAACAACAGGGGAGCATGGTAGTAATCAACACTGAATTCTAGAATTAAATAGTCAACAGGGCAACTTCAGGAATTCTTCACTGAAGATAACATTCAATAAAAAAATCCAGCAGTTCTTTTGTCACAAAAGCTCACATTCAGTACTGTATAAACAGTACAAAACCACAGAATAAACAGTGAGTTTAGGAAGCAGAGAAAAATTATTCTTACACAGGGGTCTGGATTTAACAAGTTTATAGCTTAGAAGGAAGCTCTCATCAAAAATACTGGGGTGTATAAGGTATATTGGAAAAGGCAACCAGCTGTAGTAATGTGGGAGAACATCGTGAATGAGACCAGAAACTTCTTTCTAGTTCCAAGACCATTGTCTGACTTCAGCTCTGTTGCTTCAGGTCCCANAGAAAAAAGGAAAAAAAAATAAGACATGGGAAGTAATGTGAACAAACACTGTCACTACGATGAAAGGTCACAATTATAGATCTTTTTTCAATTGCAGTTTAATCCTTTGGGGAATAGTTACAATTTTGTAAATGCCATTACATTTTAAGAAAAAAGGCAAAAAACACTGCTATCATAGCATCCTTTCTTTAGAAGGTGCTTTCAAAAAATTTATAAACATCATACTGATCCGATGCATTCCCTCCTGCCTAAGTCAAAGCATGACATTTAGCAAGTGATCTCCTCATCTACAAATTCTNGTGTATAAGGCATATTGGAAAAGGCAACCAGCTGTAGTAATGTGGGAGAACATCGTGAATGAGACCAGAAACTTCTTTCTAGTTCCAAGACCATTGTCTGACTTCAGCTCTGTTGCTTCAGGTCCCAGAAATGTCCACCCATTTCAGCATATGCTGTCAAGCCAGTTATAGCTTGTATCATTAGACATCTCAGGTGACAAACTAGAAATAGTTCACTGACTTGGACTGCTACCAGAACAACAATGTTGTTGGTGCACTTTTCAANACATCATACTGATCCGATGCATTCCCTCCTGCCTAAGTCAAAGCATGACATTTAGCAAGTGATCTCCTCATCTACAAATTCTAAACAAAGAAGGCAGAAACAAACAACTACAAGCAACTGGACCTAGGTCTTCTACATGTTACCAGCCATAACAGCAGTTTAAGTAATCTCTGTTGAAGGTCTTGTTAAAACACCTGAATTTATCACAGTGAAGCTCCTGACAGAAACCACAGGAACAAAGAGAGCTGATGATAACATTTCTCTTCATTAAAAGTTGTACAGATTGTGACAGAAGAGCTCTCCAAGTACTCCTAGGTTACAGAAGAATGACCTGCTGGAGTTTAAGTACCAGCTGCTGAACAAGTAAATACAAGCAATAATATGACAGAGATCTGAAAGATTTTAAACAGCAGTATGTAGTTTTACTGAGGCTAACTTTAGCTTAACAACTAAAATTGTTTTCAATGACTGATGTTTGTAAAATGCAACAAATACGTTCTAGGGCTACCATCACAGATAATGGACTTAAACCAGGAAAACTGTGCATTTTACAGAACATTTTAATTTCTAAGTGGAGAGGTTAAGCTTAGTTCACTTTACAAAGTCTGCTAATTGCCTTTCTCAAATCCATAAAAGTGTTTTTCAATGATGTTGCTAATGGCTACAGCATTTAATCAATGCATATTTACCCCTATTTCTCAAGGAAGTGTAAAGTCTCTGCAAATTTATCTTGTAACCGAAAGATATTACATGCATTTTTATAGTTCCATATAGCTGGCATATATTGTCAGTTTACAACATAAGAGAATGTTGCACTTCTACGATGACTTTGTAATCATACCTACGACGCTCAGTAGCATGAGGAATAGAACTCTTGTGTCTTTAATGACTGAAAAGTCTCCTTTCTTCAAAGATACATTTACACTATGCAGCTGGAAAAACTAAATTTAGGGCTGATAAAAATGCGTAACAACTACATTAGGAGCAGGACCCCACATCCAGTTGAGTCAGATGTGCACAGGAAACAGTTTGATATGCTCATCAAATTCCAGCATTTCCTAAGAACTGGAAGCATTAGGAAAGTGCACTTGATATATCAGATGCCTGAAAAGTCAATTTAACTATCATGTGATTTCTAGCAGGATGGTAGTATTACATAGCAACATTCACACTCTGTTCTAGAACAGCCATTCAGAAGGTCACTGAATACTTCTACCACTTTCAATTTGTCCTGCCATCAGCACTACCCTACTCCTCAAAATTCAGGCAAGAAAAGCCAAGAATTGTAATTCTTCTCTTTTGCATGATAGCCTGCAACATGTTTTGCTAACACACCGATTTTTTATTCAAAGATAACGCAGAAACATCTGAAGATGAAACTGAATGGAACTACTGCAAGGAGGTTTTCACACAAATATTGAATGACAGATTGCATATCGCTGGAGTTACAACGGAAAAAAAAAGTTCTGCTTTCTACAATCTAAGAAATCACTAGGCACATACACAGGTACTGTAAGGAACAATTCCTGCACTCTAAGGAAAGGGATGTGGGCAATGTGTTTCATAAAGTGGGTCTCAGTTTACCCACAAGTACTATGCTGGACTATTTCCCAGGCTGCATTTCTTCAGCTATATGCCAGGAGCCCTTGTGTATGTGCTTACACTCTCCCTGAACTCTTGAAGGCATCTTGTCTCGCTACCTTACTCTTCTGCTCACACACTGGAAATATTCCCTCTTGGCAAATCACCACTCTGCCAGAGATGTTTTTAATTTGGCTTATAGCTTTTGATTGAAAATGTAAATAAGTAAAAACTCAATTACTTAAGACAGCGTGCTTCAGTGATAAGCAGTTGGTAACATCACAAAGGTGTAGCAGGAAGGAAAACAAGACTTCATAATGTTTGTATGCTTCAACTGATCAACATCTATGAAGTCAAAATGTTCACTGTAGGTATGAAAAAACATCTGCTGTCCGTGAATTCTGTAACATTAACATAACAAGAACTCTTCCCTACCATCAGTAGGGAATACAGTGTTGCATATCACTACTATTGAAGTAATGAGGAAATTGGATTCGTTCTCCAAAAAGGCAATTAATTTAATTTTATCTATTAGAAGGTACAGTGCACTCTCCAAAGAAAGCTCTAAGCAGGAAACTGGCTACAAAACACGATTGTAAGTGTAACGGACAATAAAATAAACTCTTTAGCTTTAGCAAAATTGTATTTAATTTTTTATAAAAACCTGTAATCAACTCACTATGTTATCCCAGCAAGTACAGTACAATGTGACTGAAAAAGAATTCCTAAGAAAGTAGCGCTCTCCCTATTTTTAAATGTGCAATCTTTTATTCAGTTACTGTCATCTTTCAGTATATTAAGAGAAATAAGAAAACTATACCTCATATAAATAGTCTGTTGAGTGATACTTTAAAGCTGCAAACATCTTGTTTCATGATGTTTTCAACACTTCATTTCTCTAGAAGATATACAAAATATGGATTAGTTAAAAACCTTCTATATCATGCAAAAATCTTGAAAGAGAAGGTTGAAATTAAGGTTCAACAAGAATAACATGCATTTTGGACTGAATTTCCCACAGAAGAAAGCTAGCCAAAGCATTCAGTATTCTTCCTTTGGAAAGATATAACAGACTAGCTGCAGACCACAGATAATTAATTTTTATCCAAAGGAACTGGACTTTCAGTTTTTTTAGCTATGCATCTTGCTGTTTGGTTGACAGAAAACTTTTCAAACCATTCAGTGAACGTAAGCAACACAAATTACCTCCCCTAAGCGATAATTTAGAGAATGGAACTGATTCAATTACTTTTTATGGATTCCGAATTAGCTTTTAAAGATAGTAGTTCACCATCTAAACTATTAACTTTTCACTGCCTCACATATTTATGAGGGAACTTTTGTTCCTCCCCTTCAGTTTTACAAAGGAAAAGGTGATTGCACAGGCTAGCTGAGAGCACAATGTGCTGTTGGAACACTAAGTCTCTAAATTAGTTGACACTTCTGATTGGAACCAGGAGTGAGATGAAAACTACACAAAGAGAGAATGTGAGTGCAAAACAGTATATATTGTTTCTCAGGTATGCGTAAACTAAGAGAACACTAGTTCTTAATTAAAATTAGGTAGGAGAGTCAAGGCAAAAGTAAGATAATTCTACACAAAAGATGTATGGTGTAAATGAAACTTAACCAATGTGAATTGTAGAGACATAAACAAAACCTGTGACACAAGGCTATCTTCATATACACACCAGTAGGTATCAGTAACATGGTATTAGGCTAATGTTGCCTAGATAGCAGTGTTGGAAGTAACAAATTTGGGTATGGATGTAATGGAATTGGGACCAGTGAGGAAAAAGTAATTAGGGGCTGGTTGCTTACTTGAGAGGAGTCTGGGAAAGAAAAGGAAGTGCAGGGAAGGTAAAAAGGTGGGTTCAGGAAAAGAAAAGAAACAAGGAGTAAGGTATAAAATCAGATGGAGAATGAAGCAGAGGAAAACCTGCTGATGGAAGGAGAGTGGATGGTTGAGATGATGGTGAACCTGACCAGTGGACCAAAAATGCTGTGGATGCTAAGGCAAACCCTCTGGACATCCTGCTGGACCCTCCATCAGGTCTACATCCAAGAAACTTTGTGTGAGACGCTGGACTGAGAAGTGACACATTTGTAAGGAAGGACAGACTTGTATCTTACTTAGTGCAGGAGGACAGGGAACAGGATTGTAACTTAATAGTATTGATGTGCATCACTTACTAACATTTTTTATAGCAATATAACCATGCATTGATACAAATACTAACCAACAGAATTGCAGCTATTACTGGTAGTGATATAATTGTGAATTAATTCAGCTAATTGTAGCAAACTGCTTAGCAGCCACTTGAGGTACTACTAGTTTCTCAAGGGTGTGTCACTTAAGCAGTAAACATCAAAACCATTTCAATCAGGTACGTTTCAAGTTTTCAATTCAAAATAAGAAAAGCAGTACTTATTCTGTGCGGATACAAGAAATCCAGACATACCTGAAATCTTCTCAGTTTTTTTAAGGAGAATCAATTAAAATGCAGAGGAACACGATCCCGCTTCATTCTCCGAGAACTCCAGGGAAAACCACTGTAAGTGGGCGAAATACGCAGTATGAGTTATTTCTGCCAGCACCAAAGGGATTTAAACCGGCAGCTTTCAAAATCGGTGAAGAACCGGCAGTGGCTAGGTGGCGAACTTGGATGGAAACGGAGAGCAGCAAAGAGAAGAAGCGGCCTCCAGCCGGGCACCAGGCCTCCACTGCCGCCCTCACCTCAGGGCGACGCCGCCAGCCGGGCCCGGCCCGCCCTCTCCACGCGCGGGAAGTGGAACTGGCGTCTGATTGGCTGCCGCTGGGCCGTCCGCGGGGAGTCCTGTGAAGCTGCCCGGGGGTGTTGGGTTGTTCGGAAGGGCTGCAGCCTCTCCTTTACAGCCAGCGCCGCCAAGGGGTCAGAAACAGATAGCCCGTAGTCTCTGTGTAAAAGAAAAATTCTCAGGAGGAGCAGATAGGAAGGAAGACTCCCGTGATCTCCACAGCAAAGCAGAAGATACTTTTGAAGCAGTAAATGCAATTAAGTAACTAAATTTCATCTGTCCACCAGTAGCAGCTGGTATGGAGAATTAAATACCTGGTTCATCACAAAAGCTGACTAGTATGAGATGACATTTTAGAGTGTTACTGACCCCTAAGGAACCTTTTTTCCTCGTGATGCAGCTTGCTCTGCCCTCTTCCCATTGCATTCTCACTTTAATGGTAATATGCTAAAACACTGGCTTCCACTCACGTTCCACACTCTTTTCAGCTCATAGCTCCAAGTTTCCCCTGTTCACACAGGATCCATCAACCCCGGCCCTTCTACGGGCCCCATTTGAACTCCTCCTTCTTCCCCAGATCTTGCCTGATGAGCCAGCTCATCGGCTATTATCATACTAGTCCCAAGCTTAGAAGATGCTGAGGACTTTTCAGGGTCATACAATCAGGCAGATTCCTGGTATGTGGTCAGTCCCTAGTTTTTCATAGCACCAGACTGAAAATACGGAATAGCTGTTAAATCTAGCAAAAACATTAATATAGTACTAGTGATAGTTTCACTCAAGAGCTAGTCACCTGCTCATCCCACTTCAGGACCGCACCCACACAGGCACACGTATCACACATACCTCTAAGGACTCTCAAACGCAATTGCAAAAACATGTTTGAAATAAAAGCTCCATACAGAAGACGAGGATCTTCAGTTCCCAGTGGAGCTTTTCCATCTGTCCTTAAATTCCTAAAGCAGCCACTTTACAAGCCTGTGAGCTGACCTTAGCCTGGGCTTAATACTCTCACTTACTTGATTTGGTGCTATTTTTAGACTATGGAACGGCTCATCTTGAGTGTGCTCATGCAGCACGTACAGGACACCCAGGGGATCAAGCCCAGCCAGCATGGGTTCATGAAAGGAAGGTCGTGCTTGACCAACCTGATCTCCTTCTATGACCAGGTGACCCGTCTAGTGGATGAGGGAAAGGCCGTGGACGTTGTCAACTTGGACTTTAGCAAGGCCTTCAACACTGTGTCCCACAGCATTCCCCTAGAAAAGCTAGTGGCTCGTGGCTTAGACAGGGACACCCTTTGCTGGATAAAAATCTGTCTGGATGGCCGAGCCCAGAGAGTTGTGGTGAATGGAGTTAAGTCCAGGTGGTGGCCAGTCACCAGTGGTGTTCCCCAGGGATCGGTTTTGGGGCCTGTCCTGTTTAACATCTTTATCAATGACCTGGATGAGGGGATTGAGTGCTCCCTCAGTAAGTTTGCTGATGATACCAAACTGAGTGGGTGTGTTGATCTCCTTGAGGGTAGGGAGGCTTTGCAGAGGGATCTGGACAGGCTGGAGCAATGGGCTGAGGCCAATTGTATGAGGTTCAATAAAGCCAAGTGCTGGGTCCTGCACTTTGGTCACAACAACCCCCTGCAA
>VZTO01005699.1:0-12584 GCA_013400615.1 Syrrhaptes paradoxus | reverse complement strand
TCTTGACCTACTGACCACCCCCCTTCTGATACACCCCAGGATGCCATTGGCCTTCTTGGCCACGAGGGCACAGTGCTGGCTCATGGTCATCCTGCTGTCCACCAGGACCCCCAGGTCCCTCTCCCCTACACTACTCTCCAACAGGTCCATACCCAACTTATACTGGAACCTGGTGTTGTCATCACCCAGTATCAGTTTAAAGACAGTACGATTTAAAGACACTACTAAGACCTTTTGAAGAGATTCCATTACGTTTCAAAGATACACTGGAAAGAAGTCATCCCCACGCCCACTCCTCCCCATGGAGAGAATGAAAACATACCCATGTTATTTACATGGGCACTTTAATTCATAAGTGCTACTTACTTCTACATCGGTAAACCAAGAAAAATTAAAACGATGATCACTGCTGCAGTTTTCTGCAGTGTCGGCCAGCACACTAATCAAATTGATCTCACAGAACTTTAGCTGATAAGAAGCTGTGTCAATTGCAGCTGCCACTGCTACAGGCGAGAGCAGTGAACTCCTCCAAATTGCAGTGCAGTTACTTCAGCATACAATACCTTTACCTTTAGCATATGAGTCGCGTGTTGGAAGCATCCATTTTCCTCTCTTGGTTACAGAGAGCCTCAGCTCATTAACTTAGACTTGGGACATGTTTAGCCGTGTTGAACTGTTAAGACTGGCATGTGCTCCTTATTCATTATTTTACCCATTTCTGTCCAAAAGAATGGATTTTTTTATACCAACTTGCAGGATGTTTCATTTTTGAAAGTACTTAGAGGGAGCTGACGTGTTCCCTCTTTTATAAGGGTTAGTTTCCTTGCAAACCAGCAACTAATGGTACGGAATGCCTGAAGAACCTCTTACACCCAAAGTGAGATCAAATGTACCAAATGCAGTTGAGCCTATATAAGCATATGCATTTACAATCGCAAACATTTGTGGCTACTAGTTGTCTGTCACTTCCACTCTGAGATGTTTTTCTGAAGTCCAAAGTTTGGTGGTTTTTTGTTTTATTTTGTTTTTTTTTTTTTTGTTCTGAGAGATTTAAAATCACCACAGAGATGGTCCTGCTTATCTGACAATTCAGTTAATACACGTGAATAACGTATTTATTCATATATTTCATCATTAATTTTCAAATCTACACTCAACATAGAGAACGCTTTGTGAGCAAATTAGAGAGTATGGAGACTGTGCTGTGCTGATTATTCTCACGCCTCTGCTGAGAAGCAGGAACCCCGACGATGCATTCTTTCTTCATCCTTTGTTAAACCTGTGTCAAGACTCCTATGAGAACTGGGGTAATGGGCAGGTCACCATCCCCAGTCACAGCAGATGCCTGGATATTCTGTTCTCCTCTTACTTTCCTCTTCCAAGGAGCCTCACTGCATCCCAGGTGTCACAGTCATGCGACGTGACATATGAGTTATGCCTTTATCAAACTGTTTTTGCTACCCCGCAGCAATGGGAGAGGGATGGGGGGCAGCAAGGCTCAAGTAGGTGAGGCAGTGCCACCTCTTGCACCCACCTCCTCTGTTCTGACTGGGGGTGAACTGCACAGGCATACGGAAAGGTCATACTGCTGTCATGGCAGCAGATGGGCCAGGTCAGCATGAACCTCTGCACCCCCCAGAACTATTTTGGGAACCTTCCAGAAGAAACAGTGCATGTGCTCAATAAAACTCTGTGAGATGGGAGGACCTCAAAGAATGAGAGACTATAAAAGAGACAAGATAGGGCAGGTGTGTGGGAGCCATGTTTTGGGGACAACAGTGGACAGGAGATTGCTGGAAGTGGGAGTGGTGACATCTTCCTTTTCCTGTCATCTTTATTTCTCCTCTTTTCTGTCTCCCTTCTCTCTTCTTTAATCTTCTCTACTTTGTGGGTAAAATACAGTAAAAAAAGTTCAGCTTTGCTGGTTTGTGGTGACTTACTTAACAAAAGTTCAACTTTGCTGGTTTGTTACCACGTATGGTGTGAGATAATCACAACTGCACTTTTAAATACTTGGTCTTCGTGTCAATAGCAGCTAGAATTTACCTACAGCTCTCCTCTGGAGATTTTGAGTAGCTGCTAAGGAATATATCCCAAATTCCAGATAGAAAATACCAGTTCCTGTCTGCTGAGACGGGCCGGGAGTTTGACAGACAGCAAGCTAAACATGAGGCAGCAGTATGCTCTAGCAGAATAGGTGTCCAGCAGTACCATGGGCCGTATTAAAAGGAGCACAGCTATTGCAGTGGGGGAAGTTACTCTAGTCCTCTGTCCAGCACAGCTAGAACAGTGCAGCTACTTTCTGCCCTCAGCACAGGAATGACATCAAACTGTTATAGTTGAATTAAGACAAGTTGATTCCAATGTGGATTAATCAATTGTTTATTAAGGTAAGAAAGCAAAAGCAGCACTGGGCGGGCAGGGAGTCACAGCTCCACCAAGGCTCACGAATTCAGGCAAGCTGAGCAACCTTTTTTATCCTTGCAACAGTCGCTTATCTTCAGTACGCCCCTCTACATTTCTGTGATCATGGCTTTTTCGTCTTCTTGCTTCAGACAGTTTCGATAAGGAGGTCAGCTATAAATTTGGCTTATGCAAGCATTCTTCTATCTAGTTAATCAGTTCAAAGTTTAAACAAAGATACATATTGCTATGGCAACATAACACTGCAGTTTAACGTTTGCTTAAGATAACATATTTCTATAGCATGGTGATTAAGATTTTATCTAAACAGGATGTTCCCATGCCTGGAATGTTTCACTTACTCAACTCCCTTTGATCAGCAAATTATCCTTGGTTACTTATTACAATTCCCCCCTTCTTTCATTTATAAGTAATTCACTGATCAAACCTAGACAATATGCCACAGGCTGCTTCTAGTCTAGGATCTTCGTCCAACATAATTTTCATTTCGAGTTCTGATTGTTTTATCACCATTAGTTGTACTTTCTCCAACCTGTTTTTAACAAAGGTTACAAATTTATTAATAATACACGGTCCAAAAGTCAGAGCCAACAATAACATTATAAGGGGGTCCCACTAGAGTAGAAATTAAGGTAGTTAGCCATGGTCACTGATTAAACCAAGACTCATACCAGGAGGACTGAGCCTCCCATTCTCGCTTTCTTTTCTCCAATCCTTTTCTCAGTCTGGCTAATGAATCCCTTACCACCGCTGTATGGTCAGCATAAGAAAAACACTCTTCACCTAGGGTAGCACATAACCCTCCTTGTTGCAAGAACAAAAGGTCCAATCCTCTTTGATTTTGCAAAACTACTTCTGATAATGAAGTCAGTGATTTTTCTAAATAAGAAATAGATTTTCCTATTCAGGCCAGATCTTCGTCCACTGCAGCTCTTAGGGATGTGAGACTCTGTTGTTGTTGCACTAAGGAAGTTATGCCAGTGGTGGTCCCAGCAACCCCTAAGCCAAGTAGAGTAGCTATAGTAATTGCCGATATTGGTTCTCTTTTACTGATTTCATGTCCTAAATTGCTGAAATGCAAATACATAGTCTCCTCCCCATGCAAGAGTATTCTAGGCACTACAGTAACCTGTACACAAAATTCTGGGGCATTTTTCTTGAGAATAGCAGTGGACAAACACGGTGTCAGTCCAGTTATAGAACAAACCCACCATGTCCCAGGACTAGGTAAAACCCATTTAGTAGTAGCTGTGAAGTTTGAGTCTGGTTGGTGCATAGGACTCTTATCCCATTTGTTACCTTTCCTATTCACCAACTGCTCCCTCTGACCTGTTGGAGAGTAACTCCGGCTTTTCATTCTTTCCAATTACATCTAGAGGGATTGTCCTTGGTAGAGGTATTAAAGGGAGATGGTGCCGCTATCCCCTCATAAAAAGGGGGCTTTATATCGTAGCATAACCAACAAGAAATGGTAAAATTTGGATTTGTTGCATTTAAAGCCTGATAGGCTGCCTGCATCACAGCCTATAAGGATTCATCATTTTGGGGGACTTCTTCCACCTTATCTTAGGGGGTGGGTAAGTCCCTTGGGAGGCTCTGGAGTTCTCTACCTTTGCCTTTTTATTTCTATCTTTTTGCCCTTTAATAAATCGGTTGGGCCCTACTGCTTGTGATATTTTTATTTCATGTCTTTGAATGAATATTAATCCTCCTCTATTGGTTCCAGGTTCCCAGTATCTCATTCCCCAGGTGCGTCCTATTAGCCACGAAGAGTCTTCTGGTTTGAGAACTGTTAAATATATTTTGTCACAGTTACTGTGACCTATGCTCCCTCCAGAGATATCTACTTGAGGTGGTGTTCCACAACCATTGGAACCCCACTGCAGCCGTAAAAACTTATCTTTGGTATTTGGTGCCCATGATGAGGCAAGGGTTTCACAGTCCCAATATGCGCAATAATAGTGGTTTGGAAAATTACAATAACTTTTTCCTGGGTTTGAGTCTGGGCAAAAATAATGGCTCTTTTGATTAAGGCTCAGTTGTATAGGTACTAAATCACAGAGGTATGTTAGAAAACTTGGAGCACCTGTCATAACGTTAGACTGTAACACAACAGGACGTTCCCATCGATCTAAGGTCCAATTACAGGGTTGGTGCTCATTTTCAGAGGTGATGCTAATCAACATCATTACTAGGATACCAGCTTTCATTTTCCCCACAGTTCAATACCTCTCTGCCTCTCGTCATCTACTCTTTTGCAGAGAACAACAGGATACCGATATCTTCTTGGCAGCAGCAGGTAGTCTTTAGGGGAGTGATGCTGGTTCCCTTTTATTGTGCCTTTAGTTAATTTACTGATAATTCTCAAGACCTAAAGAAGTAGCTGCCTCACACTTTTCAAATATATTTCTGCCTGTTTCGTTGTTGGGCTCGCTTCCAGGCAAATCTTACACCACACTGCCCTAAGACTTTATACCAGTCAGTTTCATAGATTTCCCAATGTTCAGGTACTAACAATTCCCACCCACAAAATAATTTGCAAATTTCCACCTGAGCCCCTTGGTCTCTTGTACTAGTCAAAATATTACTGCATTTCATACAATAAGTTTGTCTCTTAAATGAAACACAAGACCATTCTTTGTCACAATTTAAGCATTGGCAAACAGTCGAACATAAATGTCCGTAAGTAAGGTGTTTTATGCAGGGTATACCATGGATGTCGTTTATTCTGGGCGATTCTGGCATTTCTGTCTCTGTTTCACAAAAAAAGGCAAAAAACGGAGAGGTTTCTATTAGTTTATATAGTCCAGTATCCCTGGTCTGATTGGGTATCCTTTCGTCTCTCCTCCAAGGTACAAAATATAAAAAGTCGTAAAGTATCTCCAGGTGATATCTGGAACCACTGATGTAAACTATTTCTTACCTCCCTTCTGGAGTGATTGATTCACTTGATTTGTCTTGCTTATTTTTAGCCAGAGATTTCCCGGTTCTGAGGTTACAGTCCTTCTTTCTGGGGAAATGGGTCCTTTAGTTCTGCTGGCATGAGTCCATTCCTTTTCTGCTGTTCATATGTCTGTATCTGTGGTAAGTAAAACAACAAAGGGTCCCTCCCAATGGGGTGTTAAGGAGGTTACTTTCCAGGTTTAATGAGCACCTGGTCTCTGGCCTGGATTCGGTGTATGGAAACGTTCAAGGGAGGTCTCTGTACTACCAAGCCCTTTTTCCTTAGTTCCTGTCTCCTCTTTGTGAGTTCTAGAATGTATTCTGTTAAAATTTTATCCTCGACCTTGGGATGTTCTACTAACAACCCAAAGCCATATGGCATCCCGTACAGCATTTCAAAGGGGGATATACCAGTATCCGTTCTTGGCTGGGTCCCAATGTACAGCAAGGCTAATGGTAAACAACCCAATTCATTTTTGTTTCTACCGTAAGTTTGGTTAGGTGTTTCTTTATTTCCCCATTCATTCATTCTACTTTCCCAGAACTCTGTGGGTGCCATGGAGTATGGTACTCCCATTTCGTGCCAAACAATTCGGCCGTCTCTCTAATTATTTTGGATGTAAAATGTGGGCCTTGGTCTGAGTCAATTACTGCAATTGTCCCATACCTTGGAATAATTTATTCCAAGAGAATTTTAATAACTGCTTTTGCAGTGGCTCTTACCATTGGAAAGGCCTCTACAAAGTGCGGAAGGTGATCAACCAGGACTAGTAAATACTGACATCTCCTGACCTTTGGCAACTTGTTAAAATCTACCTGTATTTTCTCAAAGGGTCTTTTAGCCAATTCATGACTCCCTTGAACTTTCTCTCTGAGTTGTCGTTTATTTACTTTATGACAGGT
The DNA here is from genome assembly GCA_013400615.1 of Syrrhaptes paradoxus. Classification (NCBI taxonomy): domain Eukaryota; kingdom Metazoa; phylum Chordata; class Aves; order Pterocliformes; family Pteroclidae; genus Syrrhaptes; species Syrrhaptes paradoxus. Next base: position 6,314 of record VZTO01005699.1, on the reverse strand, counting down.
TAAACATCCTTCTAAGATTCTTTTGGCCAGACCGTATATTCCGACACAAGCATAATTTATCTCAAATTGACCCACTAAACCCTGAATTCCCCAATGAGTTTTATGGTGTAATTTATTCAAAATCCTCCGTGCTAATCCTTTTGGAAGAATTTCCCTACCATCTGGTAGTAACCATTTATCCCCACCTCTTTTTGCCCCAATTTGTTTTAATTTATCCAGTTCCTGGAGAGTGAAGGTTTTGTCCACTTTCAGTTTTTCAAATTCAGACTCCTCTCCTAAGGTCTGAATCATTAATAATGCAGCCCATTTCACCTCTGTGTTGGCTAAGTTGTTTCCTCTTATAACATGGGATGTCCTTTTACATGGACTACAGCTATTTTTAATGGTCCTCTTAATGCCTTTAAAACTTCCAGGATTAGTTTTTCAGGGACTAATCCCTTCCCCTGAGTGTTAATCAGGCCTCTCTCCTCCCAGATTTTTCCAAAAGTATGCACCACTCCAAAGGCATACTTTGAGTCCATATACATAGTTCCAATTTTATTTTCTAGGAGTTTTAATGCTCTTAACATAGCATATAACTTACCTGCTTGTGTGGACCATGCTTTATTTAATGGTCCTAATTCCTTTATTTGGAAGGTATGTCCTTCTATGATAGCATATCCTGATTTCCGTTGTCCTTCAATCACTCGTGAGGAGCCATCCACAAATAATTTCTCCCCTTCGTCTAATTCATCTTCTTCTAAATCTTCCCTTATTTTAGTCTGTAGATTTATTAGTTGGAGACAGTCATGTGTCAAATCTTCTCTAGGTTCCCCATATAAAAATTGGGCAGGATTCTGAATAGAGGCCGTTTCTACTTCTAACCTAGGGGAGTTAATCAAGATTCCATCACATTTTAGCAATCGACTGTCTGTAAGCCACTTATCAGCTCGTTGTTGAAATACTCCTCATATATTACGCAGGGTGTATACTTTTAGTTCACCTCCCAAGGTGACCTTTCCAACCTCTTCTACCAATAATGCAGTAGCCACTATTGCTTGCAAACAAGTGGGCCAGCCGCGGCTTACGGGATCCAATATTTTAGAATAGTACCCTACAGCCTTTCTCTGCCCTGACCATCCTTGGGTTAGGACCCCATAAGCCGTCCCGTTATCCACGCTAATAAAAAGTTGAAAAGGTTTTCGGATATCGGGTAAGCTGAGGACAGGTGCTTCTGTCAGGTCTCTCTATGTTCTCCCAGTGTTCCTCATCTTCAGGGGTCCATTTTACCAGCCCATTCTTGGTTAATTTTTCGTACAATAATTTTACTTAACTGCTGTAATTCTCTATCCACTGTTGACAATACCCCAATAGTCCTAATAATTGTCTTATTTCTCTTTTATTAGTGGGCACTGTTAGAGACAGAATTCATTTTACCCTTTCGGGGTCTAATTTCTTGCACCCCCTCGTAAGCCAATGCTCCAAATATTTTACTTCTTCAGTGAACTGCAATTCGGACTTGGAAACTTTTAATCCCTTTAGACCCAAGAAGTTCAATAATGTAACACTCTCATTTCTGATTACTTCTTGAGTTTTTCCAGCAATCATTAAATCATCCACGTATTGTATCAGGATCAGTCCCTTACTTAATTCATAAGATTCCAGTAACTGTTCTAGGGCTTGTCCAAACAAGTTCGGGGATTCTGTAAATCTCTGGGGCAAAACGGTCCACCATAATTGTTGTTTTCTATGAGTCTTGGGGTCCTCCCATTGGAAAGCAAAATAGTCCATACATTTTTCGTCTAAGGGACAAGCCCAAAAAGCATCCTTTAAAAATTAAGTGGATTGGCTACCACCGGGAATCGGGTAATAGTTCATTCATTTGCAGCTCTCAGATCTTGTACTAGTCGGTAGGACCCATCTGACTTCTTTACAGGTAATATGGAAGTATTGTGAGGGGATATACAGGGTTCTAAAAGGCCTTGGGCTAAAAGCCTCTCGATTACTGATTGCAACCCTTCTCTCCCTTCCCTGGAGATGGGATACTGCTTTATCCTAATTGGTTGGTCTGGGTCTTTTATGGAGACTGTGATTGGTTTGATATTTAGTTTTCCCACCGATCCCGGGCTGTACCAAGTTTCTAGATTAATTTTGGCTTAGTCTTCTCCAGTCAATAAGCATAATCTCACTTTTAATTTTTCTTGATCTACTTCCAAATTGATTCCCAATTCCACCGTCTCGACCTAGAAGATTGTACTCAGCTTCTGGGACCAATAAAAATGTTCCTACTCCGTATTTCTTTGGAGCTTCCATTTTTACATTCCTTATCAAGGGCACCTTGAAAGGTTCTCCCTTTGCGCCGATTACTTGGGAGTTTAACTTTTGATTCAACACATCCAGATGGTAATTTTTGGATGGTTGATCTTTCGGCGCCCAAGTCCACAAGGAACTGGAACACTTCATGCTGAGGACCCAATTTTAATTTTATCAAGGGCTCAGGAACTTTAGGGGTCCCCAGCAAATAGAGGCCCTGACCCCCCTAATCTTCATTAAAAACCTCCTCATCCTGTATTCTTTTCCGACAGTTTCTTTTCAAGTGCCCCTTCTGGTGACAATAAAAACGTTCTATTTCTTGCAAGCCAAATCTCCTACTTCTTGAATCTGCTGGGCCCTTCTGGGGGCCCTCTTTTCTCCTGTCCTGATTTTGTCCTTCTTTTACATCTGCTATCAGGATCCTGGCTTGTTTTTTCTGGCTCTCTTCTTCTCTTCTTACATGCACTTTCTGAGCTTCTCGCAATAACTCATCTAACTGCTTTTCTTGTCAATCTTCTATCTTTTCTATTTTCTTTCTAATTTCTTTCTTATATCTGTCCAGGATTTGGCTATAAATTGAGTTTTCAGCAGGGCTTGACCCACTGGACTATCAGGGTCTAGCCCAGAATATAACTGTAAACTCTTTCTTAATCTTTCCAGCCATTTGGTAGGGGTTTCATCTCTCTTCTGTTGTTCGTTAAAGGCTTTATTAATGTTTTGCCCTCTAGGTACAGAATCTCTAATTCCCTGAATTATCATATCCCAGAGATCAACCATGTTGTTTCTTTGTGTGGGATCTTGGTTGTCCCAGTTAGGCCGTTGTAGGGGCCATTTTAAATCTCCGGTGGGACCATGATGTCTCCCAACGTCTCATGCCGGCCGTTTTGATCATTCCTCGTTCCTTGTTTGTGAACAAAATCTTCAGAATAGATTCCATTTCATCCTAAGTATAAATGTTAGGGCCGAGGAATTGGTCAAAACGTTCAGCTACCCCTAATGGGTCTTTTAACAAATGTCCCATTTCCTTCTTAAATTCTCTTACATCCCCAGAGCTAAGGGGTACAGATACAAATTCAACTCCGGGTTTTGGCCCTCCCATGGCAGTCTCCCTTAATGGATATAATAAATTTTCCTCCCTTCTTTCTCTAGTTTGGCTTCTGGTTATTCTCCAATTAGAAGGAGGAGCTTCTTCCTCAGATTCTAAGGGGGCTGTTGGAGGGGGATCCTGCTCAGGATCTTGAGTTGGCAGGGGGGGGAACATAGGGTGGTGGAGGTGCTGGAAGTTCATCTACATCCCACCTTTTCTTTCTATTTTTTTTCTTTTCTTTTAATGGGAATAAATTAGTGGTCTGAGCCATGCCGAGGATCCATAAAAAGGCATATTCCCTCTCCTCCCTATTGAATGGTTGTTTGTTGTTAACATATATATTTAATTGTTGGCATATTCAATCATCAAAAGATCTGTAAATTGGCCAATATAAATCTTTCCTTATCTGTTTTCCTCCCAATACTTCCATACAATAATGGATCATTTTCTCCTTGGACCTCCCCTTTCGAGAAGGGGAACTGTCCCAATATTGGATCATTAGTCCTAACTGGCTATCTGGGGGTATATCAGGGAGCCCACCACTTTCGGGACTATATCGGGAAGCGTTTCCCCGCTTCTCCTGCATGGAAACAGAAGCCCTACTCTTCTATCCCATCTTCTGAGAGTGCCTTCTTTCACTCAAGATTCACTCGCTTCCCTCCGTTCGCGGCCCATGCCCTCATGGACGATGGGAACCGCACTATTAGGAGGTCTACACTCACTTCGACCGATGGACTACTAAGTCCGGTGGACATCTCAGTCATTCGCACCCCGGGTGCCCAATCCCCGACCAAATGGAACCGCAATATACTTACTCACCACCGAGTCTTCGTGCACAAAGTTTTTTTTTTTTTTTTGCTTTCCTATCTCGGTTCGGAAAATCCAGGTGAAACTGCAGTAATCTCAGTGGATGGCCACCAGTCTGCTCCAGGGGCTGGAGCGCTTGTTCAATGAGACCTTCACTTCGTGACCGAGTGCTACACACCCAGCACTAAAGTCACTACACGGGTAAGCCTGACCGCCTACAGGTGAAGGGGACAAGGCGCCGGGCAGAGGGAGTGGGCAGCAGCGACAACGTCCCCGCCGCAGTTTTCTCCACGGAGCAACGGCCGAGGGGGCAGTACGCCGCAGCGGCTGCCTCTTTTAGCGGGCTGAGCGGCAGCTCAGGGAAGAGGCAGCTCTCGGCACCGCCTCCCCGCCGACCTCAGCCCCACCTTTGCTAGGAGCCGACCGGCGCCCACGGCCAGGGCCCGGAGAGAAGCGCCGAGTGCGGCAGCAGCCTCCCCAGGGCCCTGTTGCCGGGGGAGCAGCGAGGAGCAGGCCGTCCTTCCCTGACGCTGACCGACAGCGAGGGAGCCAGGAGGGCGCCCGAGGAGGGGAGCTCAGCAGCAGCCGGCTGGAGCGGCAGTTACCGTTCAAATCTCCCTGCGGCTGCGCCGCTTCCGGCCGGGACGGCCGAGGAGCCAATAGCCGCGCAGAGCTTCCCCGGAACAGGCAGGGCCGCACCGTGCATGACGGGAGGGAGGTAGAGACGGAGCTGGATGAGGGGCACAGCGAGAGAGAGTATCTGTTGCGATCTTGCTGCTGAGGGGGACAGCTTCTGTGGCGCCCGGTCCCGCCCGAAATGGGAAACAGCTCCCGTCCCCATCGGAAAAGACCCCTGTCCCCCATAGCCGACGAGGGCTGACGCGAGACCCGCACAGCTGGCCTACCGCCACGCACAAGGTGGCCGGCCGGCCTGCAGCCCCGATGAGACTACGCCTCCCAGCATGCTGCGCGGGCCGGGCCTCGCCTACCGTGCCGGCCTTCCCGCCGCTGTACCCACAGCAGCCCCCGCCCCGGTGCCGCCAGGTCCGGCCATGGCCCCAGCTCTCCGGGAGAAGCCCGGACAGGTGAAGAGAGCAAACAGAAGCGCGGGGTTTGCGCGGTCCAGGCCGGCTGGGCGGTCCTGCCTTCGCCGCGGGCGGCCGTGCCCGGCCAGGCCCAGTACCTCTCTGTGGACTGGACGTCTTGGCCTAAGGACGCAAGCGAAAAAAGGGGGGGGGGAGACTAGTAGTGTTACGCGGCAAAAAATAAGTTAAACTTTGACCCAGGAACTGTCGGGTAGTGCTGGGTCAGTCCTGTCTACCAAGACAAGGGGAGTGATTTAATAATTTCGTAGGTTCATATCGTAGAATGGCCTGGGTTGAAAAGGACCTTAAAGATCACCTATTTTCAACCCCCCTGCTGTGGGCAGGGTTGCCAACCGCTAGAGCAGGCTGCCTAGGGCCCCATCGAACCTGGGCTTGAATGCCTCCAGGGATGGGGCATCCACAGCCTCTCTGGGCAACCTGTTCCAGTGCCTCACCACCCTCTGAGTGAAAAAATTTCCTCCTAATATCCAACCGAAATCTCCCCTCTCTTAGTTTAAAACCATTCTCCCTGGTCCTGTCGCTATCAATCCCTGTAAATAGTAGCTCCCCCTCCTGTTTATAAGCTCCCTTCAAGTACTGGAAGGTCGCAATGAGGTCTCCCCGGAGCCTTCTCTTCTCCAAGCTAAACAAGCCCAGTTCCCTCAACCTTTCCTCATAGGAGAGGTGCTCCAGCCCTCTGATCATCTTTGTGGCCCTCCTTTGGACCCGTTCCTGGAGCTCTGTGTCTTTCTTGTGCTGGGTGTGCCAGCCCTGGACACAGTACTCCAGATAGGGCCTCACAAGAGCAGAGCAGAGAGGGAGAATCACCTACCTCTCCATGGTGGCCCCCCCTTTTTTTAATGCAGCCCAGGACATAGTTGGCCTTCCAGGCTGCAAGCACACACTGCTGGCTCATGTCCAGCTTCTCGTCCACCAGGAGCCCCAAGTCCTTCTCCGCAGGGCTGCTCTAAAGGAGTTCTTTTCCTAGTCTATAAGTACGTGGGATTGCCCCGTCCCAAGTGCAACACATTGCACTTGGCCTT
>VZTO01005698.1:84435-122719 GCA_013400615.1 Syrrhaptes paradoxus | reverse complement strand
AAAAAAATAAAAAAAAATCCACCTCCTGTAATTTTTCACCTAAGCTATATAAAGTATTTTGCAGCAATTTCTAAGTCACTAAGTCACAGATTGCACTGACAGAGAAAAAAATTACCTATAGTTTTAAGAATTCTTCCACAACTGCAATTATTGTGGAATTATTCCACAATTCATTCTTTAAAGACCTACAGGTAGTGACAATTATTCAAGTATTCCAATGAAATGTAAGTGAAGAAAAAACAAATAGAATTTAAAAAAATGTATTGAGATTATAAGACTATAAAATGTCCTCTTAGCCTAAAAAATAAACACATTTTAGTTAGTATAAGAGAATAAAGCCAGGAAGCAAAATCCTGCTTTTCAAATTTTAAAGGAACGTATCGTTTAAGTGCACTGTACACTGTGTTTTGAAAAATGCATAACTTTAACAATTGTACAATAATGATACTGAAAATAACCAAATGTTATGTAGATGGTATCCCAGAACTTACCTATACGCAGGTCTTTTTGTAAAACACTTTTATCATAAATGTAGAAGGACAACCACTGGAATGTTCTTGGAATCTCAAAGTAAAACTCTTCCCCAAAATAAGGGCTGAAAAGAAAGACTGAAAGTTAAAACAGAGAAACACCTTATGTAATTTACACAGGACACAAACACTGAAATGCTCCATTTTTACCACAGTCACGGACCTCGGCCTCTAGCACTACAGTTATCCATCAAAACCATTCACAACATTTTCATTACAAGCACATACAAAAACACTGCAAGTTAAAACATCATGAAAATGCCTCGTACATGTTCAAAAAAAAGGAAAAAAAAAAATCAGAGCACACACAGAAAGNTCAGCAATTTCAATTCTATTCTTCTGTCCTGTAATTATTCCGAATGGTTCTCTACCTACCACAAATCACTTCCTGAGACACTCACAAGTTTTATGTTCCTCTTTTTTCACTCAGGACACAATCAAATTACATTAAGACACAACTTATGAATTACTTCACTAACTGACAACATTCATTTAGCTCTAATTTTGTGTCAAACTTAACGCTTAAAGATTCAGACCTGTAAAAAGAAGCCATAAGCATTAGCAACTGTAAAACAGAACAGGAAAAAGAGAAGTGTTAAATCTCCTGCAGGCTGAAATGGTCACCACATTTCTCCATTTAACGAAGGCCAATTCAACACTTACAGTTCACCCCACTTAACTGCCATTTGCAGAGTCCCCTACATAAAAGGACTCTGGGTTCCCCTACCTTAGGGACATTTCACACACTGTGTTGGTGCCTTCACTCAAGGAACTGTGCTTCCATTAAACTTAAGGAGCACTTACTGATAGTTAGCAGTCAGAAGGTTGTCTCTCAAAAGACTGAACATAGCCACAATGTTCTTTGCGTCACTGCAAGTTGTAAATTCCAAAACCCAACTGCACCCATGAAAAAGACCCTGCTATTTTGGAACTACTGGATTCTTACAAATACTTTTCAATTATAACATATTAACATCACCAGGGAAAGCTGTGCAGCTTCATGAAACTAATTTTAGCCTCTGCCTTCTTTCTACAGAAAAGTACCGTGATGACAGTTATACCAAACCCAGAAATGAAGGGTGGGGTTTTTTTTGTTTCTCAGTAAAATACCTTTCTGACACTGTATTGCTACAATATTTTACAAAACTAATACAAATATGCTTATGTTTGGAATAATCAGTTCATAGTATTCCCTACCCCAAAAGGATACCAAGAAGAATAGGATATCATCCCTACTCTTTTCCCTTCAAAATAATTACAGAAAAAACCATCAAATGGTTAAGTACCAGAGGTTCATTAAAGACATTAAAAATAAGAAAAGAGCTGATAACTAACTTAAAAAGTGGGGAAAAAGCACAAGTGAAAAATCTAGCATTCTACATTTCTAAAACCGATTTTTAGAAACAAGAGCTTCAATTGCATGAATTCATGATAAGGAATTTCACAAGTGAAAATGTTCCTTTTGTTCAAACACAGACCTTTTGCCACAGGCTCCAAAGCACACAAATCAGTATTAGCCTTTGCATTACACTGAGAAATAACTGAAGAATTCTCAGTTGAAAAATCTGCTTGCAGTTTTTCAGCTTCCCACTTTTTTTTGTTTTCTTAATTTCAAAGCCAACAAATACTTCTTTGATTTCAAGGGCTGGGTTCTTGTCAGCACCACCACTATACATCCATGTGCGTTACCTTTAGCAGCAGTGCGTCTCTAAGCAGTTTAATTTCCTTATTACCTTGGCTGCTTATTCTAATTGCATTGACACAATAACTCAGTCCAAAAAATATTAAATAAAGCCTTATTTTAAACTTGGGTCAATTCCATGATAGGGCTCCCCCAATAGCTACACAAATAACAGTTGCACCAATACAAACAGAGAGATGACAGTGGGTGAACTAGGCTGGCACTGGCACCAAGGGAAACTCTGCTATTAACTCACCCTGAGTCAGACATCCTAAGAGGAACGCTAGGCTACAATGGACATCAAGAACTGCATATCACTGAGTGTTAAGTCCCTACTCGTGCTGCATTTATATAACTCTATGCATTCTACTGTAATCAGATAATTAGTCTGGGATAGAGACTATAAATTGAGGCTTCCAAAAACCTACTTAGCACACATATCCTGTGGCTAAAGATAGCAAATTTCACAACTGCATCCCCACCTCCAAAGAATGATCAGCCACTAACAATCATTATTTTGACCTCAACATTACATGAAGTCTCAGATTTGGCAAGAAACAGCAGATCTATAGTATAAGCATAAATAGAAGGTAATGCATTGTTTTATTCAAGGTGATATATTTTCCTTACTTAGGTTCACACCTCTGCCTTATGAATCAGTTGTTGATTATTCTTTAACTAAGTATGAGGCATAGAGAGAAAATTAAAGGTGGAGAATACAAAGGATTGGTGAAGAAATTCTTTGGTGGATACAAAACTGGCTGAAGAGGTACAATAGGTTATACCAATGTCTTAATTATTCCTCAGAGAACTTACTCAACCTGTCCCTCAGGAATTCAGTCAATTTAGTACTTTCATTTGTAACTTTGATGCAAGAACTTTAAAGACTGTGACAGATACAAAATTAGAAGATAGTGCTAATTCAAAAGAAGACAAGACTGTCATACAGGAAGAACTGGATTACAGTAATACAGGAGATTAAATTTAAGTGTGTGACATTACTCACTTGCTCTTCCCTTCCTTGTTACGTTAAACTGGCAGTTCCATGACAGAAACTGACCAATGCCCCTATTATCGGTCATTTGGTAAAGGCAACAGTTACATCAACAAGAGAACTACTTTTTGCTATAACCTTGCATTCACACAAAGTTCATATTGAAAAAAAATAAACTTGATTTAGTTTAAATAAAAAAAACCAGACACATACCACACCACCTCTCACCCCCTCAGTTCCTCATAGTTGACCGTAGATATTTGAGGAGGCTCATGGATGTTCTTTAAACTTTCCAAGGGAAAAAAGTTTTCTTTCTTCAGAACCCACAGAAATCCCACACCATGTCAGGAAATATTTCTTGAGTCATTAGTCAAAATATCCTTCTTTCACTTCAGTATTAATTCCTATTTTTTTTAACTGAAAAGTCATTTGCTTCACAGCCACACTCTTAACAATAGTCCCAGTGCTGGTGGAAGCCAAAATCTATTTGCACATTTTAAAAATACATTTCTTCATTAGTTTTCAAACAGTGTAATCAAAAGATCATTTTTATTCTAGTGATAATTACTTCCAAAGATGTTCAACTAATGGATATTCACAGAATACAATTTAGATTACAGCTACTATAAATTTGCAACCCAGAATACAGTGACAAAAACAGATTGTGAATTACATGTGTAAGAAAAAGCAAGTAACATAAAACAATTACATTCAAAGTTGTATTTATAACTAAAATTACACTGTACTACACCTTACTGAAAAGCAATTTATAAAGTTTTCAGACTAATAAAGAGATCTGAGCTTTCATCTTCCCTTCCAGTACCTCTAGGTTAGTACAGTATCCTAGTTTAACACAGTCATATACAACAAGATGTTATAATTAAGGTTCTGGAACAAGTGTCAGCCTTCATAACTGCATACATACTACTAATCAAGTGCAAGCATTCAACTCTGGTCACTGCTAATAGAGGATGACTTATTTTATTACATTTCATTAGTTTGTACAGAACGGTACTTGTGCTTTGAATCTAATTGAATGCAGCCATACTTCAAAGGATGAAGAAGTTCCCTATGTAGTCAGTGGAGACAGAAAGGCACCTATGGGCAAAGAGTGATTCACAACACTGACTTCTAACTCCTAATAAACTCATAGAATCATTAAGGTTGGAAAATGTTCTCAACTTAGAAATATTAATTTCATATCACCTGAAAAATTCTCAATTTGTCAGTAAATTAAAATTCTCATATTTTGTTATAGTGAGATTTTTCTTCCTTTCCTCTGTAAAGTATTAGTGGCCTTGTTTTCATTTAATCAGGTTTCAGTTAAAACTTCAGTAGTATTTTTTAAAATTGCGATGGTTCTAAGGCAATTTATTTTATCAAACATTTTACTATGCAGTTAATGCTTATATTATTAACAGGTGATTCAAGTATACAAATGTAGTAATTCTTAAATGGAATAAAATAAAAATGTCTGCATAAACATTAAATGTAACGGGTCCTGTTTCTAAGCAGAGCAGTAACTGTCAGGGTTTGTTATGAACATGTTGAAAACTGGACAGCAAAGTCTTTCTTTTTAAAAGATACATTGAGTTCCCTTTTATCCATCAAACTACTGTCTATTTGAAGGGGAAATTTTAAGTTTCTGCTTTATCAGCATAGTCTCTTTAACATTCTTCTCTGAAGGATTACTCAACTGAGTTTCTTCTGGTAATCAATCTCAATTGCAGGCAGTTGAATTCTGAAAATTTTCTGGATCTAACTACAGCAGTTATGGATCAGGAGTATAGGCAAAATATTTGTTCCTGATTGCATGTACGTGGCGTTTGCTTTCCATTCAGAAGCATAACAAGTGTTTAAAATGATGGTTTGAAAAAGTAAAATTCCCTATTTAAATATGCCATATGAGCAGTATGCTGTTCCTGACCTGGAAACATCTAGAAAGAGTGAGCTCAAAGAACAAACACTAACAATAAAACCACTAGAAAAACCTTTCCAGAGTTTGAACAGGCTTTCTGGGTTTTAAGAGGAAGGTTTAATGTCTCCTCTACACAATTTGAACCGTCACTCAGATATTCTGAACAATGTAGCTGCATCGATGCTTCACTATGGGTCATCAGTGAACTTAAAGAGTTTTGAGACATGACAGCATCTACACGGCTGCGGCGATGTTATCATTACTTTTTTGTTTGCTTTTAAGGCTCTCAGAAAGTAACAGAATCTACACTTAAGCGCTGCTCAGTGAGGCAAAGCAAGCCATTTTCTGTGTGAATACTGGTTATAGCTCCCAAGACAAGAATTCCAGGAGAGAATGAGGCCCCTTTCAGGAGGACATCCCACAGCAACACAGAACTCTTGTACATGGGAAAGTTCCGCTTCCTTCATTCCAGAAACAGGTTTTACAAGACATGCTAAAAGTAGAATTCCCCCAATACAGACCAACTGAATGTCAGAGGTAGGAGATGACATGGAGAGCAAGTACTAAGCTGGTTTCTTTCCCTTGAAAACAACCTGGCAAGAAGAGGAATGTTATGCTGCCCAACGGAACAGAATAAAGTAATAGTGACGTGTATGTTTTGGCATGTTTCATTTTAAAAGCACTTCACTACTCACAAGCCTCAATTTTGTCTTCTTTCAACTACTTGCATGATTTACACATTGCTGTAACATTTCTGAGTAGTTGCCACAAACCAGCTCTCATTTTAAAGAGGTACAAGCAAAAGCACATGCACATTGATACATCTCTTGGTTTTATTCTGAACTGAGGCAGTCTTGCTTATTATCTCCATTTAAAAATTAAGCTTACCTTAAAGATTTTTCAACTACCTGAGTACGAAAAACTTCTTCTTGGTCCAAGTTTATGGTACAGAAAAAGTCTCTCATTTTGTTGGGTACTAAGTGTTTGGCGTCATCTGTAAATAAAAAAATGACTCTAAATATTGAGGGGGAAAAACCCATAAAATATTAGCACAGTCTCAATGTGTGTCCAAAATTTACTTTTCCATTCAGTTAGCATGCATTTCAATACTCATTTTTAACTCGAAAGATCCACTAGCACACAGAAATTGCTACATCCAGCCTCCTGTGGAATGAGAGCCACGGGCAGAGGACAGCACACTGACTCACGAACACCACTTCCTGCACCACCTGCACTTTCCCTTGAGAGGGCTCATCTCGGGCTTGACCCGGCCTAGCTTGCTAAGTCTGAGAAGCTTGCAGCCCGAGGTGATATGGCATTAGGTCATAAGACCAAGACATGATCTGGCTGAGCTATTGTTCACTCCGTATTTTCTCCGCAAATACTTAGGCTAAAAGGAAGCTGATTAATAAGAACTTACCCACTACATCTTTATTTCATTTTCCACAAGAAACAGCTGATTTTAAATTGACTGATATTTTTAAAGGTTCAGCTATGAGTACTGCTTATTTTTTCCTGACTTCTGGTCCAGTGGAAGGGGGAAAAAAATCACCTTCTGACTAAACGCAATGTGGGTAAGAACAAGTCAAAAAGGAAGTTTCTAACGAGACATGATGATCGTCAACAGAGGAATACAAAGATTTGCTTGACACTGAGTCTAAGCCATTACAATAATTCACGCCGGACATCAGGCAGCCCTTTTTCAGAAATGGGTACTTCTAAGTAGTTACAGCCAAAACCAGTTCGCAGGGCTTAAACTGGAAAGCCCTTCCAAAAACTGAATGCCACAGACATCTACATTTACAGCTACCCTGTCCTTTAGCTCAGACAGTTATTTCTCCCCCGATGTTTCCCTCCCCTCTGAGAGTCTTTGAAGTCAGCAAACAGACCCCTTCCACCTTTTATTCTGCTAAAATAAAAAAAGACAAGCTCTTCTGGTACTCTCTCAAATGAGTGGCTCCTAATTGTTCTCTTAGCAATTCAACAGAATTGCTCTCTGTCCCTCTTTCGCTTCAATTGGTTCTCTACACCCCAGGCAACCAGAACTGTACTCTGCATCAGGTCTTAACCAGGACCTTTGACAGCAGTGTTCATCCTTACCTGCTACTGGAAACACCTCTCCCAACGCAACGTGGAACCAACATTATTTAAACTTCATATAAGGTACATAGAAGTAACAGGATAAAAACTATTATCAAAGTATTAAGTTTTAATTACTTATGTCTGAATAACATATCACTTCCACTTTCGAAGACCACAGCTGGAAACTGGATGTGAAGTGTAATACACATGTGCGTTTTAAAAAACTGTAGATACGAAGGATAGTGGAGTAAGCTTTATTGTCTATGCTGTTAAGATGCAAAATAAAATTTTCTTTATCTCTCTCTCTCTCTTCCTCCATCTTTCCTTTGTTGTTGTTAAACAAATTATTACAGTCTCAAAAGTTAAGCAAGTAATGCCTGGCATTTGAAAGGCTACCACAACTGTACCTGAGCAGAGAACACGACAGTTTAACAGGAACAGAGACTGAACCTCACGCGTGATGTTTTCCAAGTCAGGGATACGTACAGTAATGGAAAGCATGAACAGACACTTAAGTAACTCCCACAGTTAAAACTTGTGCTCTCGGATGCATCAATGAGCTTTTCATCAGCTCGGGTGTGGGAGAGGAGGAAGTATACATATTATTTTTAAACACCACATTTAATGTTGACAGATTGAGAGACATGAACAGAACTGGTTTTTAATGCCATTAGACTCCAAAAAGAAACAAAACTCAAAACTACCCTTAAGTGAGATATTGCAGAAGAACCAAGAAAGGCATCAAAGATTGAACATTGTGTTAAAAAAAAAAATAACAAAAAACAAAAACCACTATTTGAATAAAGCGTATGAAAGAAAATAAAAATATAAATTCATGAAAGAGGTCAGTGGTCCCTGGAGAGCTCCTGATGCCATAGCAACTAATAAGCATAGACCAAAAGTGTCAGTTTGTTCCTGATAAGACTCTATTTTTTAGTTAATACTCTGTAGCTTCATCATCTTATTTTGACACAAAATATTTAACAATTAACATTACTTAATTGTCACTGTAAAGGCATGGTACCACAGACTTTGAAAGGAAATTTCATGTTTTTTTTAAAAAAAATACAAATTAAATATTTCCACATAATTCACAATTTTATGTCTACTATACTGCAGTCTTTCTGTATTAAAAGAAACTTTGTAATCAAGGAAATAGAAGAAACAGAAGTTCAGATTTTCTAATGAGATAAAATTCTTTATTTTGTAACCCAAGTGTTGAGCTTTAAAGCACAGAAAAATTTATTGATGTTTTTGGGAGGCAAGGGACAGGATTCTCTGTTCCGTGTTAGTAATACCCTCAGAGCACTTGTCAGGTGAGGAACCCAGCATGAGATTTCACATCCTTCCAAACACCTCTTAATATCTGTGACTGTGGGAGAGTTTTCAGCCATACAGCTGCCCAACTCTTCGAAGCAGCTTATTTTCTTAAGAGAAAAGAAAAAAAAAAGCACAATTCTGATTGATTACACCAAGTCTTACTTTTTCCTCAAAAGCCTATTGCTATAATGGTTGCATAAAAACCAAGCATGAACAACACCAGATATCTGCTTGGAGTGTTAAAATTTCAGTGCATTTACCAAGTATGCAGTTCTCACTTCTGAAGACCATATATCCTTCACTGTTCAAAGGATGCAAAGGCCAAAAGGTAAGAAGTGAGACAAGTATACTGAGGAAATATATACCAGAGTTTTCCAAGGGTTTGTTTAGAAAGTGGGGGTAGTATGAATTGTTAGACAGAAACACAAAATAAAGCTGTTTTGGGGAGAAGAGAGAAATTAAACCCATTTTAGATCTACCTGCGGAACTACATTTCAAGCCTCTTCATAGAGGCTGTCATTTAAAACTACATAGTGTGATACTTAAGCTCGCAGTTCAAATGGTGAAACGTGCAGGTGATGAAACAGCAGCAATAACAGACTCACCAGTTTTGTACTGACCCTACCAATTCGCCAGTTTTGGTCACTGGACTAACTTAAACCAGAAATCATTTTCACATGACACATTTAGTAGCCTAATTCAATATGGAAACCATGAAATGCATCACTAAAATAATAACATCAATCTTGATGTTTTGGAAAGACAGAGGTTCGTAATTGCTAGATACCCAACTTTTAAACTAACTTTCTTTATTGCCACTCAGCTACTTCAGCAAAACAGCAAAAAATAACAGCAGCAATTTGGACAAAAAACCCAAACCAAAACAAAACAAAAAACCACACAACAAAACCGACCCACACATTGGCCAATTATGCATACTGGTTCAGATTTTTAAATATTTAGAAAATATTGTTTAAGCTCTCTATATAAATACCTAGTAAAACCTCGCATAGATCAAGCCTAAGCGAAACAGAAAAGCTACAATGCTAATAAAAACTCAAGTGTTAGAACAATAGCAATTCAATTGTCCAACACTTAATAAATTCAAACTCTCCACATTACATTAATGTTAGGCATGAGCAATAACAGAGTTAGCAATAACAGCAATGGAGCAACCTACCAAATTCAACAGTTCTGTCAAACTCCCTTGCCTGCACACTGTTTGTTAAATGTAGGCACTACATGAAAACATCAAGTTAAAGTTTGTTCACTGTTAACAGTGTCTTGGAAGCTAAGCATAAAAAGGAGGTGGGATAGATAAATACTATTGACAATATCCTCTGTGAGTGAAAGCATGCATTTAGGGTACATGGGACAGGAACCCAGAACAAAGAAATTTAGAAGATGTTTATGCACACAACCCCCAAAGTACTTGCTTCACAGGACTAAACATATTATATAGCAACAATGAAATCCACTCCAGGAGAGCAGCATAACTGGAGATAACCAGGCAGTGTTACCAACTCAGTCCAAGAAGTTTGAAAAAAAACACTGTGTCCGGAATTTTGTCAAATGAGCTCTCGGAGACAACAGTTCAAGACCTTTTTCAAGTGTTCCACTTGATCACTTATCACCTAGAAGTGTACTACTGTTACGTCATAAAATGAAAACAGAAGCTAGTTATAGCACTTAGATCCCTACACTGTGAGATATGCCTAAAACCACATGACATCCACGTACCTCTGAAAAGCACTTTTGTTGTTACTATGACATAAAATAGAGCCACCAACACAAGAGTCATCATAAAGAAAAGACTGACCTTCAGTGGGTTTTTGGTGGAAACCTGCTGAAGTATAATACCACCTTTTCAAAAAATATTATGGAATCTTAAACTGGTAAGACCAGTTCATCTTGCCTCTTACTTGAAAACCAGAGGCAGGAGCCTGGCTGCAAACACTGGTATCCCACAAAATAGAGAGAGTACCCGGGACTGCAAATGCGTGCCTTCTCCATTTTTTCACTGCTAGGTATGTACTAGCTACTTAAACCACCTTTAAGTACATGCCTCAATTCTAAATCCGTTGCGATGACTTGTGTAACATCACTAACTTTAGATTTCACCATCTATTTGTGTATTGTAAAACAACAATATAAATAAGAGGCTACTGCAAATGGTGTTTCCTATACATGCAGAATTACACAGAACTGACATTACCTCATTAAAACTACCATGCTCTCTCTTGCAACACATATAAAATGAGTCAGTGTCAAGTCTCGTAGTAGTTTATATGCCAACAAAGCTTAGGCACCAAAATGTATTCCACCTTTAAGAAACATGTTAGAAGGAATTCTTACAGACTATGAACATCAGCTTTCCAAAGCGAGGTCTGCTACTGCTAATCCCTCCAGATCAATGGGGGCTATCATTGCTCATTCAGAGGGTTTCCCCCTAAAAAACACATTAATAAAATACTAGCAAGAAATGAAAATAAAACAGTATTTGCTGTGCAAGGAAGCCAAAATAGCATCTAGAAATCAGATGTTTGTGACTTCCACAGCATAATTAACTCATATTTTTTTAGAACAGCATTTTTGTTTTGTTAGAAGAAACAAGTAGGATTTACAAAGTGATTTTCACACTATTTCAAGACATGTCTTTCATTGTAGCTATTACTTCCACTCATTTTCCAAATGGGTTCCTACAGTTCTTACAGGTCCATCTTTGGCAACCAACTTTTTATGAATTCCCTAGGAAAGAGGTCATAGTCCTCAGTTTACTATCACTCTTGCAAGGTAATTGAACATTCAAAGTCGCAATACAACTGCAGGCTCAATCCAGAACACAACATAAATCTTGAGACATTTTGGGGTTTGTTTTTTCATGCTTAATGGAAGACTTTAATCAGGTTCAACTATTACAAAATGTCAAACTCCTTGAACACTGTGTTGACAAAAACTTTATGATAAAAGTTAGGAAGCAGAATGGTGTCAGTAAGTCAGCTTCGGTAAGCAATGCCTTAGCCCCAGATCTAACAGCATTCTTTTTTTAAAGGCAAGCTGACACGTATTATTTCTCCGATACTTGCTAACAACATAAGACCTCAGTGAGTGTGTGTTCAGCCTTGCCTACTGAACAGGCAATCACTCTCTATCACTCACACTGGAGCAAGAGTACCTCCAGCTATCCTTCACGCAGTCTCCTGTTTTCATGACCTAGTCTTACACTTCCTAAAGATGCATTCAAGTCTGTACTGCATGACAATATCCAAGTACACACGACTCCATTCCTCCACCAAACCTAATCCTTCAGAAGACTTTCACAACCAGTTCTCCATCCCACCACCATGCCCAATTCAACTCGTTTCGCTTCATTCTCAAAGTCAGTCGATCGGCTGCGTGAGAAAGGAAATAAACGGGTTGCATCTGAATGGTCTGAACGCGTTCCGATCCGCGCCAGGAAGCCGCGGCACATCCTGTTTCTCCTCCTCGCTTTGAAGTCCTCCCGCGCCGCACCACACTCTGTTTTCCTCCCGGCCCCTCCTCCCCAGCTCATCCTCTGGTTTCCCACGTTACCGAATGTGAAGGTATTTTTAGTCAGCACTTCCTAACCACCAAAATAAAGTCACCGGCCTCTCTCTCTGCCTCCCCCTCGGTCGCACACACGCCGCACACAGACACAGCAGCATTAATGACCGTTCCCGGAGCAGCCCTCTACCACCAACTTCCTGCACATCAATAATTTCGCAATTGCTGCCTGACAAACACACTCCGGTGCCCGAGCTCCGGGCGGGAGGGGGCATTTCTGCTCGCCCGCTGACTCAAGGAAACCCTCGGCGGAACGCATGGTTCCCAGCTGCTCCGGGCTCCGACGGCTCCGCCGCATCCACCCCCCGTCCTCCCTCTCGTTCCCGGCCACGGGGCCGCGCAGACCCCGTTCCGGTCCCGCCCAGTCCCGCCCGCCCCCGCCAGCACGTGCCGGCCGCGCCCACCACAAAGCCCCTTCCACAGCGCGGCCCGGACCCCGCTCCCACCCGCGGGGCTCTCCTCGTCTCCCGGCCCGAGGGGCCCCGCCGTGAGGAGCTGCTGCCCCCCCAGCGCCTGACCCCCTCCCCCGCCTCGCGCGCCACGGCCTCAACGGCCGCCGCGCGAGCGCCCGCCTGCCCCGCCAACGCTGCGGAGCCACGGCGGGAGCGGTCGCTCGGCCAGGCCAGCCCCAGGCCCCCCGCAGCCCGCCCGCGCCACACTTACAGATCTTTCCCCGGAGGTTCTGCAGCACCCGCACCTCGTCGCCGCCGTCCCCGGCCGCCATCGCACCAGCGCCGCCGCCTGCGCAGTGCAGCGTGCCGCTGGGGGAAGGGAGGGGAGCGGCCCGGGCCCGGCCCCGCCACCCGCCCTGCGAGCAGCGTCGCCGCTATCACTCCGCCCCCTCTGGCCACCGCCCTCGGGGGGCACCAGAGACCGAAGCGGGCGGGGGGCTGCGGGGCGCATGCGCCCTGGCCCGTCTCCCAGCAGGCCGTTGCGTGGCGCTTCCGCCCCGGGGCTGGCGCGGGCAGGTCCCGGCGGCGCGGGGCCGGGGGTTCCCGGTGCTCCCTCGGCGCCCGGTGGTCCCGGCCGCTCCGCAGGTTGTCGTGACTGCCCTCTTCCTTTGCCTACCTCTCCCGGGGGCCTCCCCGTGAGGCGCATTCACCGCTTGTATTTGTCACACTAACATTCATCGCGTTAACGGCTGAAACGAGTGCGGGGCCGGTTGCTTTGGTTTCTGGCTGCTCGGTGCCTGTCTCCGTGAGCAGCGGAGGCACGGAGGCTGGTGAAAGCTTGTAGTGACTGGCGGATCCTAGAACAGAGGCCGTCCGGGGGGCTGCAGCTGCTTGAGGAAGCCGTGGAGGGCTAGGATTCTTCACGCCTAGAAACCCCTTTGTTAAAGCCAAGGGACGTTGGGAAAGTGTAAGGCCTGCATCTGCCGTTTGTCTCTAACTGAAGTCCTCTGCAGTGGTGCTCTGACCATTTTTTATTTCACCCACACAGATCTTGCCACGATTGTTACGGCACGGCATCGATCCCTATAGCCTGACAGCCAGGCACTGCTGCGCCTCGTGCCCCGGTGGCTTTTCCTGCTCCCAGCTCCTCCCACGCCGCTCCTCTGCAAGCCCCGAGGTTCCCTCCTCATCCCTGTGCCCCGCACCACGCCTCGGGAGGGCAGGGTGCTGGCTGAAGGTGGTGAGCGCGGGGTCGGTGGGGAACAAACTGCTTCACCGCACCGGTAACGGCTGGACCTGTGTGCATGCAAACCCAAAGCTGCACAAAGACACGAGGTTGCTGAAGCTGAATTTTAACCTGGTTCCTCCACAGCCCAGGTTGGGGATTTGATTACCTACAGTTGGCTCTCGAGGCTGGCTGCCACCTGAACGGTGACTGGGGAACCGAGTCTGAGCTTTGATCTGAGAAATGTCGCAGGGCAGCACTCTGAGAATGAAGATGTATGCTGAAACTGTGGCTGCAACGTTTTAAAAGTTGGATTATGTGACTCTAGTTCTTCCATGCTCTCTCAAAAGTTATGACTACAGCTGGAGTTTACTGTTTAACTTAGCCTCGGCTTCCTACAAAGCACACATCTCCTCCTATTAACATCATCAACGCACCTTTGATTTTTGCCATTGTCAAATTCCTGACACTGTTTTATTTTAAAAGTGCCTTGTTTTAATCTAACATACTTTATTCAGAATATTGTTTCAATATTCACTTTTGGCCCAAGTTAACATTTTAGGAGCATCTCTATGACAGACAGGTCTGTTCAGCTAAGGACATAGTCAAGACAAACACTAGCACACTAAGTTGCAAACTTAAGGGAAAGATTTCTTAATTTGCAAATTTGTTAAGTAAGGGGATCTTTGCTCTTGTGGTAACCACCTTTTACATCAGCCAAGGTATTAAACTGTCAGTGGTAACTGCTCTACTAAGGAAGTTTGGAACAAATAGAAGTGATGATGACACTTACTGGCTTAACTCATATGCTTCTGCCTGTAGTTCAGCTATGTCATATTATCCCATTTCACAGAAGACAGCAATATCATTCATTAAATTTGTTCTTATTTTGGGTATATCATAAATGAAAATTGACTAACATTTTGTTTAGATGCACAAGCTTTGGGATGATCCACTTGTCTTTTTAATTAACATTTGAAATAGAGAAAAAATGTGTTATATATAGCAAACTTCTAAATTTTTTTATTTATACATCCCTCCTGAGGACCACTCCAAAATCACCTCCATTATTTAGCTCAAATTTAACTTTTAATGCAAGTTACAGACCAGCGGCACCTAGCTGAAAGGGGAAGTACTCTGGATATGTGTAATCATCTATTTTGTATGTATCTTCACGTTTCCCTACGCTATTAGATATCTGCATTCTGAACTGTTTTTTGACACGAGTCCCAAAAGATTTGAAGTACAGTGTGTAAAATACACAACCTATACTGCAAGGTTATTATCAGAATTGAGAAGAAAATAATTTTAAAAGTTTCAGGACCTCATAAAAACATGTTTAAGATGTTGCAAAGTATTAAACACAATTCACCTGTCTTCCAAGTTCCTTAACATACTGAGCAGGCAGATTCTGATCACCTCAGCATTGCGTTCACCCTTAATGGTACGATGCCAGGAGATACCATCGCTTCCCTTGAGTTCTGGTGTGTTCTCGATTCACTGTTCTGACCTTAATGAAGGGAACGTTTGGTAACTGTATTGCTTAATCTTCTAACAAAATAACTATTAGAAGATACATATCTCTGGATTATGTAAGTATTAACGTAACTTAAAAAACTGAGAGACTTGCAGAAAAATAGGAAGATGTTATTTTAATTAAGCAAAAACAGAGTTATAATCACTCTTTCTAAAAATAAAATTAGACTCTTTATCAATCCTTAACATCTGCATTTAATATTTTCTTCTAAACAAAAATACAGATGCAATTCTGTAGTAAATTACAGTCTTTGACAACGTATAGTATTTACCTTCTTTTATACTTACTTTAATTCTAATTTGGTCATTAATACTTGACTCATTACTGCAACGTGTTACTTGTAGTAAAAGTGCCACAATTGAACTATAAACATGACATTGCCATCTTAAAACTGCTTTGCTATAAACTGTAGAGAATATACAGAGTTACAAAGTCATTGTGTTTTTATCAAAATATACAAACCCTCCCCCCCAAACCTAACACAAGCTATCAATATTTTTCTTATGAACTATACAGTTATATAAAATATTTGTAAAATTATCTTTATATTTATAAATATTCTACCTTATTTGCTTTGGTCTATAATTATCATCATACAAGTCCACTTAGAAATTACCTTTGTGTACTTTCTTTGAAACATCATTGTACTTTCCTGTGTTTATTCTTCTATTATCCTTATTTAACTGGAACCAAAGCTGCCATGAAACCGAAATTTCTGAAGAGGTTCATAGCGTTCACCAATGATAGAATAATTAAGTGGACTATATTACTTCAATCAATACTGTGTTATAATTTCAATTGTTGTTTTATTGTATCCAAGCTATAGTTTCTTTTAAAATATTCAAGACGACGAAGTAAGTAAACAAACTGTGTACCATATTTGCACATAGAATGAAGTTGAGGTTCACTAACCTTTGTCCTGACGTAATTTTTTAACACTTCATTGAGATGAACAAACATGACTCATCGGCAGTGCAGATACAGTACAACAGAGCCCTACCATACAAACTGCAACTTTTACACATACACCCTTTGACTTTTAAAAATCTCTCAATCTCAGTTAATCACATTTTCACTAAATAATACTAACTTCAGTATTTTGGTGATGTCTTTCAGAAGCCTGTTCTCCTGATTCTGAGCAAACTGTGAAGCCATAAGGCTCGCCACAACCCTTCGGCATGGCAGGACGAGGGAGGCAGATGAGCCAACGCAGCTTCCTCCAGAAACCCCTTGAAGGCACCCCTCTGCTGTGGGCCCACTACGCGGGGCCAAGGGACGCTGCAACTATAACCTCACCAGGGGACAGATGCTAGCACGGTTAGGGAGATCTCTGAGAAGGGACACAGGAAGGTTAGAGGTTGTATTCAAGGCATGGGGATGACAGGGAACCCCAGAAATTGGCCCTGTCTCTGTTTGTACATAGCGACTGCAGCAGGGAATATGGAAGCAAGAATCTGAGTATTTACCTACTCCTCCCAAAATCAATTTACGGGGAGTTGCTCTGTCGTTTCTTATCCAGGCATTATTCCAGGACGAGGAGGAAGACTGTCTGAATCTCCTCCTCTTCTGCTGAAAGCAATGCTATTTCTAAAAGACAGGAGTTGCAGACCCACCAGGAAGTGGACATTGATATACAGTATTTCTTAGATCGAGGCTGTTTCATGAGAACAATTTTCTTTAGACAAATGCACCTGAAGAGCTCTACCAGGCCACTGACATTGGGATTTATGCAGTTTGGAAGACTGGCTATTGTGAGTTCCACTGAATCTTTATTACACGTCTCAGAGATACCATAAATCTGGAATACTTTCCACACAAGCACTCAGACTTAATGGTTATTATGGTAACTACAAAACTGCATATGGAAAGGAAAAGGGATTTAAACTCATTCCTGAATATGTTTTGTAAATGTTGAGTTACAGAAAAGCACGCCAGAACTCAACGGTACTTCAGCATACCCAAGTTCATGAAACACTTACCACCTTCACTTTAGAATACACTAAATTACAGTTATTTTGTTTATAAGCACATTACTTTTTGTTAAAAATGCAATATACGGTTTCTGCAGCAAAAACTCCTTCTACAGAGTACACTGTGAACCTACATACATACTTTGTCTAGAATGATTCCGACTCAAAAACAGCACTATAAAATAGTTCAGTGACTAGATTCCCGTAATGGTAAGTAGAAGGGTTTTGGTTGGTCATATATTTTTTCTTTTTCTTTCTCTCTCTATACACGTTAGAAGTCTATTGTGGCAAAAGTATTCTGTGTCTTTCACATTAAGTTTGTATTATTGCAAATACTAGTTTTACTTTTCTATGTTATTTTTCCTTCTTTTGCATATATTGATGTTTAGATGAAGAAATTTGATCTTAGCAAATGACAATTTCAGTGGAGATGTTTCCCCATTCAATGCATTTATATTTTCTCCCAATAAGTAATTTTGGATTTTTCTTCTCTTTTGCACAACTGTCAGTCAGAGTATTACTTCTGGAGTTACATTCTGTATTTTTTTTACTTCACTTCCCTCTGAGCCAAGGAAATGTGGATCTTCCAAAAGTTTAGTGCTTTCATTGCAAAACTGTTCTTTTCTATCTTGTGAACCTGAACTTCTAAATAGATGTTTCTTCTGGTGCATTCCCAGAGCAGCTGCCGTCTTGCAAATTTTGGGGCACTGAAAGCAAGCGTATCCTTTTCCATTATGCTCACGTACATGTCTTTGCTCATGGTTCCTTTTGGTAGAAAGATACAAGAAACTCTGAAAGCAAAACTGACAGTGGTAGCGTTTTTCTCCAGTATGAATTCTTTCATGTATTTTGAGTGTTTCATTTAAAGTGAACGCCTTATTACAGTATTGGCAGACAAAGTCTTTGACACCCAGGTGAATACGTTCATGTTTCTGTAGATTTCCAGGAACTGAGAAACATTTACCACAGGTTTTGCAAGTGTAGGGCTTTTCTCCAGTGTGACACCTCATATGCATTTTTAAAGTGGATGGACTTTGAAACTGTTTTTGGCATAATTCACAAATGTAAGGTTTTGAAGTAGCTACATGCCAGTGTACATGTTCTTGAATTTCTGCAGTGGAAGACTGATCTGTTTCACAGAGCTCACAATGAAGATTAGGCATTTCTCTGGTCTCTTCTTGGCTGATCGCTTTTTCCTCGGGAGCATTCCTGAGCGCATACTCTCGGCTGCTTGCATTGTGGTCCTCCATAATGGTGTTCTTGCTTCCGTGCTTTTTCCTCCATTTGGTCTTTTTCATTTTTCTTAGCTGTTTGGATTTCTTTTTTGGTTTGTAATTGTAATAAGGTCTCCAGGGTTTATCGCTGGAGTCTTGGTCGCTTACATCATCACACATTTCTGTCAGCTCCAGGCATTCCGAGCTATGCAGCCTAGAGGGGCTTCTCTCTTTCACCTCCATTTCTGATTCCTCAGTTGGATTGTCCTGTTTGGACTCATGTCGAGATTTTCGGCCCCTTTTACAAAACAGCTTAGATCCCAATATATGTCTTTTTACAATAGCCTCATTACCAATTTTTACTGTTATTTGGCAAAGAGGCGCAACGTTGCTGTCAGTAGATGTTCCAGGTAAAGCAGGCTTTGCAATGTACGTTTCCGTTTTACTCGATTCTTGGACAGTATTTGTTGTTTTGCTAGATGAACCTCCAGATCCTGTGACATGCTGCGTATCCTCAGTTGCTTCCGCTCTGTTGTACGACAGTGTCTTCTTTTTCTCCTTCATCGTTTTTGATTTTGTAATGCACTTCCCATAATTATCTGACCCATATTTACAGTCATCACTTACAGACTGACTAGGTAGATTACTTGAAGATTCTGTCTTATTGTTTTCTACAGAAGTGACTGTTTTACTGTGCATTATTACTGAGGAAACTCTGCTACTGTGCATTATCACAGAGGGTGCAGAACTGCTGTAACTGATGACAGAGGTTGAATTTTCATTCACCTTCGTCAAAGACACAACTGAGGAATCACACTCCTGAGAACCAGAGTCCTTTGCAGCAGTAGTAACTCCTTTTTCAGCTGTGAAAAAGTCCCTTTGCAGGTCCGAATTCAAGATACCTACTCCCCAAGAGGAAGAATTCTGAGTATTCATCGAAGATGCTGTATCATTACATGAAGCTGTGTTCAAGGCAAGAGTTCTGTTGTTTGCTATTACGCTACTTTGAAAATTCAGTGGTGGTAGCTCAGAGCTAAGAGAACTCGGAATGAAACAGTTAGTAGAAGCAGTTTCATTAACCTGGCTACTTGTTTGAACATTTTCATATGAAGAATTTCGGTAGGACTTATAAGGTAGTCGCCTACATTTCATAGGTAAAAGTCGATAAAGTTTGTATGGGTACACACTTGGTTTTAAGCCTCCATTGGCTGTCTTTTTATTTACTGAGAGACGATGGTCAATTGCATGGAAAGACTTCTGATGGTTTTTTAGTATATAGTAAGTCATAAAAGTCTCCAGACAGAAAATGCACTGATACCGTCTTTCTCCAGTGTGCCAGATCTCATGTCTGGTACGATACTCCGCTAATGCGAATACTTTATTGCAGTAGTGACATGGATATGTTCTTCTCCATGAATGCACATTTGCATGTCTTCGAAGGCTAGACAGCGTTACATAACTCCGCTTGCAAACGACGCAGGTATATAATATCTGCCCATCAACGACTTTAACCAAATGATCTGTTTCTGGTAAAGTGCAGTTTGCATTAGAATAATCAGTGATGCTGTTTTCAGACAACAGAGGCTCTGCATTTGCATACGAACTTCCATTCCTTCCATCCGTAGCAGTATAGTTATCTGCAAAATTTTGTTCATTTCCATTGTGAACCGATAAGCTACTCGATCTCATGCAGACTTGTTCATGACTTTCCAGTATATTTAGATTTGCAAATTGTTTGCTGCAGTATTTGCATGTGAAAGTTTCCTGATGCTCTGAATGGAGCTGAAGATGAGTACTGAGTAACGCCCTGTCACTGAATGATTTTGTACAACAGTTACAATTATAAACAGGGGGAATGACAGTTGCCACAGATCCAGAGACATTAGCAGAATTGTTTTCCTCTTCTCTGGATAAATGGCTATCTCCTGCTTTATTTTGAGGTTTTGGAAAGGAAGTAACTGTCTGATCAGTAACTGCTCCATGTTGGGCTTCTGTAGTGGTCACTGTAGAGGCCGGTACTTTTGCTACAGCCAAACCAGTACCCTGGGGCTTACAGGCTGCCTTAGGAGTACTACATGCTTGTTTTCCCGGCTGCACGAGTGGTGTGGCTTGGAGATTTTCATAGTGGTCTTCACCGACCTTGTATGAAGGGCTGCTGTCCTGTTCTAGGCAAGGTGTTCCTTGAAAACTATCTCCCCCAGAAGAAACCGCATAGGAGTGTTCAGCCAGCGTACTGGCTGGCTCAGCATCTTTGCAAACGTCGCTTCTGTCGAGGCTGATGGGTGCTTGTACTGTCTCAGACACCTTTTTAAAGCTTGCCCTCAAATCTAGTGGAGAAAACAAACTGTTTTCTGTTTCAAAAATTGAGAATGCATTTGTAATTCGTGGTCCATTTGTCACAGCAGAGTCTTCATGCCTCTTTTCATGTTTTTCCTCTTTGACGGTCCCTTTTTCATTAACACAGTATGCATAGGGGTAGGGGGAATTTGAAAAATTAACATCTGTAAGATCTTCTAGAAATGATATTCCCAGTTTTTTCCCTGCAGCTGCAAGGTCCATTACAGTCTCCTGCCTCTTAACGACTACTGTGGAACTGTAGATGTAATTCAGTATTTCTGTAAACACTTCAGCTTTGAGATCATCCAACTCCAGTACATGACCTGAAATACAGATAGTACGACTCCAAAAAATGTTTTTGAAGTAGAGGCTTGAAGCTGCCAGCACATTACTATGGGCTTTAAATTTGGTGTCTTCCACAATTATGGTGACATCACATAAAATACCCCGAATGCGCTGTTCATTTAAAATGGAAAGTACAGTGTCACTGTGGAAGTCGTCCTTGAGATCCTTTGAATGGGACATGACTGTCATCTGCAAGAAAAAAAAAAAGTAAATATATTTAGAAGGCATTTTTCATTCATTTCAGTTACAGATCAAGTTTATATTTCTACATTTGCTCTATATATTTTTTAATTTATTAACTTTCAAATTTTAATAATTCTCAAAATTTTTTCATAGCATTTCAGGTTGAAGTCATCTTAGGTTCACTTATGCCAACAATACTGTATGTAATCTATGCGCAGACCAAGGACGCAGGAACACCAGCAGCTCCTCAGCACGAGGCAGAGGATCTTCTCTGTCCTCGCATGGGTCTGTCACCCATCCTGTGTCATCCACTGGGGACCGCAGCCACCAGCCTTCTGTTGTGCCAGCGGGTGTATCTGCTCAGGTTCATGCTGAATGGACTCACCGAACCCTTGAGGTAACTCCCCCAGCATGTGGCCAAGGTGTTTGGGAGAGACAGTACGGGGAAGGCTGAATTGCTGTGGATACTGAGCACTTGGTTTTCCAGGGCTGTTTGTCAGACAGGGACTTTACAACACAACGGCGTTTGATCCCCTTATTAAGCTGATATTTAAAACAGGGATCAGAGATCCCATGCAATACAGTTTCAGTTACAGGATAAGGCTTTATAAACAAATGCACAAGCAACACAATTTTATAAAGAATAGCAAAGTAGGTATACCACTATTTATGTAAACAGAATAGTATTTTTAAAATAATGATTAAATTTTTTTGAATAGTTTACACTTACTCGCAAATTCATAAGTAACTGAATTTATAAATCGAGTAAAACAAGGAGAAAGTAACAGAACATTCTTTCTCGAGTTACAGTTTATAGGGTTCACACTTTATAGTGCGTTAATTTCTACCAAATAATAAGATTTAATTGCAATAGTAAATACTGCTAAATAACTGCCAACTTATAATGATGAGGTTTAATGCTGATAAAAAATGTTTAGATTAGCCAGGCTGTTACTGTATGAATATACTGGTTTACTTAATTGAGATAAAAGATGCAAAATATGAATAAAAAATAGATGAAAAAATGGAGGAATTTGACAGTATGTATCCGGAGAAAATCTCTGACTTAACCAGATGATTTTTTTTGTTCTGTGCAAATTCAGATCTGTACCATATAATGAGGTTTGTTCCTTTTTTTCCATCTGAGTAGTGTTTTCAACCGTTACTGCCTATTTCTGACTTCAAGTCATGAAGCAATAGTCTGACTGGCACTTACCAATCACTACAGTAAAAAAACCTGCATCTTTATTAAAGACCCTTTTCTTTCAGCTTGTGAAATCAAAATGCATCTTAAAGAAAATTACCAACTACAGATATTTTGTAAGAAAGATTAAAATAGTACCACACCGTAGTGCTCTAGTCAGTTAGGAATGCCTTCTAAACATTCAATGTACTGCTCCAAACTTAAACGTTAACCTTGCCAATTTTTATGATGATCCTTACCCTCAAACAGTTTACATTAAAAATACCAATGTATTTATTAAGATGGGTTTGATCAAAACGGTGAAATAAAGGTTTGACCCATATTCACTAAGCAAACAGCAATGGCCATTTAGAACACACTGGCTCTCTCACCTAGACTATTCAGGAGCAATCTTTTCTTGAAAATAGGGAGAAAAAGTAATATGGGACATAAACCCTTGCTCTAGCTAATCTAGTTATACTTTGGACACTTCATTACAAACCCACCAACTGCTTCACTGCAAATCAAATTATACAAAAAAAACAGTGACAACCCTACTGTGAAGACAAACACAAGGTACTATGAAAAAGATCATAATTTGGTACATTATGGATGAAGCTTGGAAGTCAAACTGGTACCTTGCCGCGTGGCCGCTGTTTCTATCAGGAAGGTATTGTCTATGCAAATGGCCAAAACCTCCAGTACAGTTTAATGTCTAGGAATTTTCAGCGCACAGAATTCAAGAAAATCAAAATTGTGATCCACAAAAAATACCTCTGATGCTTATATGTGCCACAGATGTCAAGAAATGAATTAATCAGTGTAACTGTGATAGAAATTTAGACATCTATTATTTTGAGTATGTGGTCACTTACAGCAGCTGTAAATCTAGATGCATTGTTTTGTGCCTTTAAATCTTAAAATCATAGTTTATCGTGTGTTCGTTTATTACACTTAGTTGGCTTAAAATAAAAGCTATTTATTCACACAGAATGATAACCTGAAATTCACAGTAGTGAGGTATAGTTATCTCCTTTGGTTTGGTATCTGAGAACCCATCTATAATTGTAGATAGTTTCTAGCACATCAAGTCTTCTACAGAAAGAAGAATGACAAGAACACTTTTCTTCAAGCAAGCAGCCACAATCCCATAATTGATTCTTTTTTCTCATTGACAGTGTCTGAGATTACATCTGACTTGCTCATGTGATGTGGTATTAGAAACCAACCGTCAGACATCAAAACCATTCACAACAGGAGCTATTGATTGAGTTATTTCCTGACTATAGGAAATAAATGATGTCATCTTTACCTCCTGGTGAACTGCCCCATAGGAACTTGCCTGTGTTTTTTCTGTTTCTTTATTGGAGACAGCTGGTTTTAGTTCAAAGACACATCATCTGACACACTGTTTGCTAAATATATCCGTCTGCTACTTCTATAGGAACAGACATTTATAAGCAAGGCCTACTAAAAATACTTGGCTTTATAGAAGTCTTATTATTCAACTAGTTATTTAAAATTTTACCCTCCTAAGGAGAAAAATTAGTATTTTCAGTTTGTATTTGCATGTACATAGATTGCCAGTTTTTGTAGTCCTGGATATTTTGGTATTCTCAGTAAAACACCAAACAAGATTCCTTGTGTAAAGATAGTAGAAACTATCATTTGCTATTCGGACATCTAATTTTTTTTTGCTGTGTGCTAAACCATCTGCTATATACAGTTTTATATATATATATATATATAAAGTTGTAAAAAAAAATTCCAGAGCAAATTGATTTTCAGAGCCAACACTTCTCGCTTCTCTTTCTCAACTTACACATCTCCCGAACAGTGAATTTAATATTCATGTGTATAATGATTTCTAATGCTTTTTATTTTACCTGTCTTGCTTTTTGCATTTGTGAAAAATGTGTCTGAAATGCTGTAAAATCAGAATGCTCTACCTAGCATACACATAAATGGAATATTTTAGGAATATTTTACATTCCACTTGCAATTCATAATGCAAAAGGAAAACTTGCTCTTAGTTTCCAAGGGAGCTGTACTGAGACCAAGATACACAGAGATCAAACTTTTCAGATGTATTGTTATTAAATATTTTCTATTAAAACACTGGAAAGTTAATTTGGAGTGTTAGTATTCTTCTGTATAATTTTTATTACAGAATTACAGAAGAAATTCTAGTATTATTTATAAACGCTTTCCAAAACATATGAAAATGTCATCTGACCTATTAAAGGTCAATAAAACTCTTCAGCCTACTAAGCCATCCTTTATTGAAAAAAATACCTGTGTTGTTTTGATACTTTTTACTCTCAATCCCTACATGAATAATTTCTTAGGAATCTGAACAGTACCTCTTTACCATAAGGTAATAGTCTTTGGTGCACCAATAGATAACTTTACCTTCTAAACAGCTGAATTTTTGATTGGGAGATTTTGCAGATTTTCTGCAAAAACAATAACAGACTTAACCTGTCCATAAAAGCTGTTGGATCACTTTGAGAAATAATATTTCAATATTAATCTGAAACTTCAGTGTAATGGTATGTTGATTAAACTATTATAGTACCTTTTTTGACACCAACAAAAACCACTCCAGGACAATAGTCACAAATGAAAATAAGTAATATTAAAAGTTAACAGAATAATCAGAGATTGATACATCCAAACACAAATTTAACCACTTATGCCTCACAGATGACACTGCTAATTATAATATGAGAGCTGCCAGTTCTACATGGACACTACAAAGGGAAGAAGCTGCTGTTAGTTTTTATATTAATAATACTTTGATGTAAACAAAGAGATCGCAAGAAATTTTACTGGCCAATGAGTAACAAATATAACAAATACACAATTTTTTACTACCAAAGAGTAACTGTTGCAATCTAGGAACACTGGTTTTAACTTTTGCTAAACTTTTGAAA
The DNA here is from genome assembly GCA_013400615.1 of Syrrhaptes paradoxus. Classification (NCBI taxonomy): domain Eukaryota; kingdom Metazoa; phylum Chordata; class Aves; order Pterocliformes; family Pteroclidae; genus Syrrhaptes; species Syrrhaptes paradoxus. The sequence goes on along the minus strand of VZTO01005698.1, from coordinate 97,287 downwards.
TCCACTGCCAGGTAAGTGCACACCCCATTATGAGAAGGGATTCTGTTATTCTACTTTGGCTGCTTAAATTTGGAAGACAAGCTGGTGGCATCAACAAAAAACCCATTAGGGCCAGTTGCTAGTCCCAGGCAAAATAACAAACCAGCAAGATACTTGATAAACTCCAATAACAGTCCTCTCTGTCTTCTTATTCCACCAATTTCTATGGTGATTTGAAAGATTTTAATATTTTCTGGTACTTACCTAGGTGACACTATGGAAATACGTTCATGCCATAACTGTCTTATGTTCAGCTCCATTCCACTCCATTACCATACTTTGAAGGCTGTCACTGTTTTGTTTTGGGCATGTTTCTCCAACTGAGCAAGAACACTCACCTCTACCTAACTCTCCTAAAGGGGCACTACTTTGTTCTAGAGAAGGAGGGTTAGGGATCATGAACAAACAAAGCAAAAACCAAACAAAAACAAGTACCCACACACCCGCACCCTCCCCCGGCTCTACTGTCATCCTTGCCCACCTGGAAACCTACTGTCCAACCATCACTCCAGTGACAGCAGCTCAGGTTTTCATGGAACCACTTCCCCAGTCCCCTCTGGGCATTGCGGATATGCAGGGCTGCCTCGACCAGACTCCCCTCTCTCTCCTTACAGCCTCGGGCATGCAGGGAAGTTTTAATGATGTCTAATTAGTTTAATAGCTTACAGTTGCTTGTAGCTCAGTGCTACAGCCTATGTGGCTACATGTTATTTCTACAAGTACGTTCACGTTTTTTCTGTTTTAGTCTCTCGCTGCTTGCGTCATTCCCTATTAGTCTGGAATAATACTTCCCTTTTCTATTTATTATAGCCTCGTAAGCATTATACACTTCAAATAATTTTTTTCAGACTTGCACCATTTCCTCTGACTTCTCATACCGATAGTGGGGAAGGGGCTGGAATTGAGCGTAATATCGTGTCAGTGTTCGCAGATCTCTGAAGCCACCAGATGAACCATCCTTTCAGAGCTGTAATTCTTTCCCATTGCCAGCACCCCCAGCTCATTCCCTCCCTTCCTACTGTACACTTCCCATGGTCGGAAGTGCACAGACACGGACAACAGACCGCACCAGTGCTCGGCGCGGGCTGCGCTGCTGCTGAAGGGACACTGCAAGCCAAAGCCAGTCCTGCTCCGCACCAGGGCTCTCTGCAACCGACCTGGCTCCAAGAGTAATAGAAAACTGCACCTCCCGGGCACGTCCGCTTCCTGCCGATGCCAGAGCGCTTCCCCGCCGCCCCCGTCCCGTGACCCGCTGCAGGCCCGCGCGGGGCCGCTCTCCGGGGCGGGCTGGGGGGGGCGGCCCGGGCCGGCACGAGCTCCCGCTCGCCCGCACGGTGGAGCTGGGCGCGCGCAGGAAGCGCCGCGTGCCCCTCTCTTACCGCAGCGAGAGGAAATCAAGGCTTCACAGCAAACTTAAACGTGAGCGCTGCTGCGGGGCTCCGGCGCCGCTGCCCCGTAACCCCGCACCAAGCACACCAAACGCGGCTCCTGGCGCCGCGCGCTAACGCCGGCGCGTTTGTCCGACTTAAAACGGAGCCTCTGGAGACAGCAAACGTTTGGCAACCCCTCGGCTGCAGATAACGCGAAGACACTTCCTGGTCATGGGTAATAGCTGCGCCCTGACTGCGTTAAACCCCGAGCCCAGGCAGCGGTGCGCATTCACCTGCAACAGGGTTTTCCTGGCGGTAGCAGACGCGCTTACGCAACGTGACGCTCGAATGTCGAGTAACTCACTGTTCCTGAGCTACCTGGCGGCTAAGCCCATGTCTGCGGGGCTGTCTCTAGCAGGGAGGCAGGCGCAGGCGGCGGCGGCTCAGCGGGACGCAGCGCTGGGTGCCCGGGCGCGGGGTGACGTGACAGGTGCCGTCTTCCCGGCGGCGCGCGGCCCGCGGCCCCAGCCAGCCGCGCGGCAGCCCGAGGCCCGCGGAGGGCGGCAGGACGGCGCGGCCGCCATTTTGCTGCGATAATCCCGGTAATCAGATTTGGCTGCGCTTGGGAAACGCAGGCTGGCTCCGGCGCCCGGGCTTCCCTGCCTCGTCTGCGAACTGCGACGTTATTTTTCATGGGCCTGTTCTACAGCAAGCGCTCCGTGCTTCGTGAACGCGGCCCGCTGGGATATCTAACGTACCGGCCATGTTGTTTACAGGGAAGGGCTGCAAACACAGAAATATGAGGAAATGCAGTGTTCCCGCTACCCAGCCCCTCGCTCCGTGGTCATTAATGCAGTTGTGTGCACATCGTTTAGAATTCCTCTTAACCCTAACAAAGGATGGGAATTGCCTTGCTCTCCTCCCAAGCCTTTCTCCTGTGAAGAAAGCATTTACAGAGATACACGGCAGCTCCTGCGTAACGCTGGCAACTTCCCACGGACAAGGAGAGGCAAAATATTTCCTTGAAAAAAATAACATCTGAAATAAATTACATTCGGTCACTTCAGTATAGTCACATTTACCTTATTTCCCTTATCTGATTATCTTTTTAAAGCATATATAGAAACCCATACAGTATCATGAGGGTGCTTTAAGCAGTAGTCTTACACTCTAATTTTGGTTTCTTCAGATTATTTACTGCCTCAGGAAACAAGTGCAGCAATAGTACTAGTGCTTCATAAGCACTAACAAATGCTTACCTAGATACGGAAGGAAGCAGCTTGATTCATTTAGCCAGATGCTCCAATATATTTGGTATATTCTCTCTCTGCCTCTCACTTCAAATAGCCAGCAAAACCTGTTTTCCCAGTACTTGGAATCATGAGGCTTGGAGACAAACCGGCCTTTGACACAGGTGGAAAACATTGTTAGAAAAATGGACAATTTGCATTTGTCTTAAAGCTTGCTTGAAAATGTTAGTTTTGCCCAAGGCTAGTCTGTGTTATGTTTACAAGCTATTGTGTATGAGGTTCTACCGGACAGGTACTGTGTTTTCCAATCTCAAGGCTATGCATCAGAAGCACTGAATAGCAGGAACTGATTCATTTTAGACCCCAGCCCTGGAAGTGTTCAAGGCCAGGCTGGATGAGGCTTTGAGCAACCTGACGTAGGAGAACGTGTCCCTGCCCATGGCAGGGGGTTGGAACTCAATGATCTCTAAGATCCCTTCCAACCCAAACTATTCTATGATTCTATAATTAAAAAAAAATATAAAAATCCAGAAGCATGAACTATTTAATCATTGTCACCCTTGATGGGCCTGGAAGTTAGAACTGTGCTAGAGCCCCTTCATGATAAATGCTGCTTATCATCTGAGGAAACTATTTAATATCAACATAAGATATATAATCTATTAGAAGGAGGGGAGGTCTTTTTTCCAGCATTAGGTCTTGGAACTATCATATGCTTTCCTGGTTGTTTAGAAGATATGGAAATAAATCTATTATTGTCAGGAAATTGTCATAATTTCAGTGACTGATTTATACATGCCTCTTCTTTTACTGTTTTACACAATCCACATTAAAATATTATCTAAAAAATACTGAACATGTCTGTGGAGAGCTTAGTTACTGCTTCTGGATCACCGGAATTCTTACAAGTTCACCTACCAAAGCAATGAATACCTTTCTAGCTCAGTACTCTCTGCTACCAAAAAACAATTTATTTCATCTCATGAGAAACAGATCTGTTCTTATCAGTAGCTGTTTACTAACAGTTATGGGAGGTGGAACAAATAGTTGAAGAACATAGCAGTACCGATTGCAAAAGCAAAGTACATCCCAAAGTTTTCACAACCTTCCTTTTTATTCCAACCTACGTACCTGAGGAGCAAAGTTTCGTACTCACATGTAGGTTACTTTTAATCTTGGCCTTTGTGTATTGCTTATTTACTATTATTTTATTATGGTTCTAGGTTCATATATACATATTAAAATGTATTAACTAAGATTTCCGACACAAGTGGCATAGAAGTATTGGTGACAAATTGTCAGTAACAATACAATAATGTGGATTAAATTAAACCTGTTGTAGTCCTTTAAGAGAAAGAAATGCATTACTGAGCAACAATAAATACAAGCATCTTTTTAGATTACATGAAACAAATTTAAGGAAAATTAGGTTATGAATTCCCCCTAAATCTTAACTAAATTGATTATTTTAAATTGTTTTGAAAATCAGATGCATAACGGTAATTCATATAGCAGATACCCCCAATTTAGAGACATTAATTTATTTGTACTTGACCATTTGATGCTCTGGCAGTCTTAATATCTACAGACAATATAACAGATCTGGAGAAAACTTACTCCTTTTTTCTTTTTTTTTTTTTTTTAATTGATAGGGTGTTTTCTTAAGGCAACCTCAGCTCATCCACTAAAAAAAGAATCACCTTTTCTGTGACTAGTACTGTAACTGATGGCACTAATTTCCATATATATATATAATTTGAGCTATTTGTAATTCACAGCCCCATCAGCTCCTTGTGTATTAAAAATATTCTTCAGAGTAAGAAAGTCTTTATAAGGCCATCTTGGATGCACCGAAGGTTTCACATTCTTATTATAATGTTTAATGTAAAATGATTTGGATGCAAAGAAAATGGAGGAACTGGTGCTGGACCTATGTGAATGGACTGCATTGATATCTGTGAGGAGTCAGACAAGATTTATCTGCATTTGCAGCCCTGATTTCAGGGTGTAAGCCACAACACAAATCAGATACTTCAAAAATAGCAATCTTGCTAGTGTATGTGTACCAATTCCCATGAAGCATATAAATAATTTGGTATAACATCCCACAAATATTATGTTCTTTTGAAACAGAAGTCCAAGTAGTTTACCACTGGATTACTTCTTATATGGTAAATTTGCAAGGTATAGGGAAAATTGTCAGCAAAATTTTACTTCTTTAAGATGCATAAAACAGTTCCAAGGTTACTGAAGTGGTGGTGTTTGGATGCTTTTCTGCAGTCTGACAATCTCACTTCTGCAACTCATGGCACATGGTATTCTTTCCCTAAGAGTATTTAAGACTGCCTAGGAAAAAAAAAGTCTACTCAAGCAGTTTCAGTTCTTAAACAACAGCAGGAAACAACATATATAGCATTACCAACTCTAGCAAATTCCTCACAAGTGACAGGATTTTGGCCAGGGCTTGACTGGTTTCCTTCTCAGTGCCTAGAGCAGGCCAGCCTATCCAGGAGAACACTTGGATGGACTCTCCTCCATTGCTCTCGCTACTGAGGTCAAAGCAGCCAGTGATGCTGCCGAGGAGGAAGACGCAGCTCCTCTTCAGCCCTCAGAAAGGCCAACACTTCACTTAGAAGTGGGGTGCAAGAAGGACGCAGCACCCCAAAGTGGCTTCGCTACCCTTTCCGTTACATGAGCAAGGGAAAGACGTCCCCTGTGTGACCTTTCTCTTCTTCACAAGCATCAAGTGGAGGGAGAGGAAGGGAGGAGCACAGTTATGGAGACCTGCAGCAGCTGCCTGCTCCTCAAAGCCTGGCTGAGAGGAGAGGAGCCTGACAGAACTCCTGTGGCTCTCTGTGCATGTGCACCAAAGAAAGTCTTCCTCCAAGCTATGTTGCCTTCTTAAATTTAGGCATGGCCTAATCTGAGTCCCAATAGCACTAAACAGAACACATACAAGCCATTTTTAAAGGTATAACCATACCTTTGTCTCTCCACCAGGCTAAAAAATAAAATGAAGCAACAGCAATAACTGACATAAATACAAATTCTTATTTTGCACAAAATATAAAAGCTCATGTTGTACTGTTGCTAAGAATCGGCTGATTTTACATCTTGCTATCTCTGAACAATCTCAGTATTATTTTCCATTTAGGCCTTACATTTTTTATGTGCTGCTGACAAGCCGCTTTCTAGCCTCCTACACTTCTGGGACATATCACAGTCCTTCGCTAGCATAGATCAATTGCAGTCATGAAGCTATGTTTACAGACAGAGTGACAACAACTACGGATGCTTTTCTGTTGTTGAGTGTTGTCAAATGTAGTAATGTATATATTTGAACAGCTTTAAACAAAAGTAGCAAATTAAACATTTAATTTTCGTTCATTATGGACAATTACTATGTGGTATTCTGTTGCCCATTCAGTTATCAGAAAGCCAAAATAAAAGTAGTTGAACCCAGCCTCTCATTTTCCAGTTTTCAGAGGAAACGTTGTTTGGATATCTGAACCAACATCCACAAGAGCAGCAGCCAAGCCACCTGCTCAGGGGCCACTTACTCCCAGTCAGGTGTGCTGGGGCCAGGCCAGTGCAGCCATTCTTGCCCTTTACTACTGCTGATGCAGCAAACCATGCGAGATTGAAAACAGAGCTAAATCCCTTCCCCTAGAAACACCTGATTTAGTTGGTCTGCTAGATGGCTGGACACAGAATCGGTCTTCAAGATGTTAACTGGCCACCACTGATCTCTAATGTTCCTTAAAATATTCCAAAATATTTTTATGTTATACTGGTAAACTGTAGCATGCCAAAAACAATGCACAAATTATAGCATTTTTTATGTCACGTTATTTGACACACAGTAACTTTGGCTGTATGCTCTTAAATATTCTCTTCCATTTTGTGCTGCCCTAAGTGGCCCAGCCCAAGCCCTACTCCTCTTCCACCCTGTTGCACATTCCCACCTAAAAGCTATAGCAGGGCCTCTGCTTGTGCAACAGAGGAGGACTAGCAGAAGCAGGTAGCAGCTGGCAGCAAGAAGAAAATCTTGATGGCTCTAGCTCTGGTTTGTGCTGTGTGTTCTGCCACCAACATGAATTGCCCCAGGCACAAATCCTGGCCTGGCAGTGAGCTCAGCTCAGATGGGGATCAACAAATAATAAAAAACAGTTGACTTGCATCTCCCTAATAATTTCCCAAACCCTAATTTGCTCAAAAGCCTTAATAGCACATGATGGTATATAACAACATTGTTTATGGTTCAGGATCATGAAAAGGTTCATGTGATAGTGTTCAAACGATCTGGAATTAATACTAGATTCTGGTATACTTCACTGTTGAAAGTTATGGAAATGTTTAACATTGTCAGGGTAATCTTTACTTGCTAAGTCTCACTGTTACGTATGAAGGCTTCTCTGTTTTGCACTCTCCAAAAAAGTCAACGGGAATCTTTTTCACTGATTTCAAGGGAGTTTCAATTAGGCTACTGGTCATAACTTCTCAGATTACACCAACTGAATTTAAATTTGGGATTTGCAGATTCCCATTATTCCTGTCTCTTCAATGATTAGCATTTTAGACTGAAAGATAGATCATCTTGGAATAACACAGTTAACCTGAAGAGTTGTCTACGCTTTTCATTTTATATATAAATGAATACTTTAAGAAGAAAGGCCAAAAATAACCTGTTCATAAACTTGTATAAGTCAGCAAACAATTTTGGCAAAACTGATCTTCAATATCTGAGCTTCTTTTAAATCCATGAATATAAACCAAAGTAGTACTATACAAAGACTTGCACAGACAGCATGAAGACTGCCTAAATGCTACATCAACATCTTATTCAGAAAATCCGTGAACATTGGCCATTTTGACTTTTTCTCTAGCTTTTTCTCCCCACCCTTCCACCTTTTTCTGTTGTTTAATGTTAGAAGACAACACTTGGTCATATCTCATTGCCTGGACACACTCTACAGAATGAGAGCACTACAAGCAACACCAGTTTCATTTTTATTCAGTGTCTTTAGTTTGTCACTGTGCAAGCCGGTATAATCGTACTTGCTTCTGAATGCTGGTGAAAGACTCAAATTTAGAATGCCTGAGCATTTCTGAAAGACACCGTAAGCCTTAATTTCCATCCATATTTTCTTGTCTTAAAGCAGTGCTGTAAGTATTCAGAATCCTGGAAAAAGGTTTCCACTTGCAGACCAAACCTACCATGCCAATTTTGACCACTTATTGCAAGTCCAACTTAAAGCGCAGTGAAAAAAAATCACAAGAGAGATATCCATTGAAAACATGAGGTTTTTAGGTTTAAACCTTTGAGTATTAAGAATCCATATTGGGCCATGCCCAGAAATCTTTTTATATGGTGATTTTCAAGATGCATGCATTATTGTGAGCACATGATATGTAAATGCATTGGGCTGCTTAATAAGCATTCACTGGCACACATCTGCAGCTTTGCTAATGTACCTTTTATTCATATGTGGTTGCCAAGGAAACAGGTTATGGCCCAGTATTCTACCTTAAATATACTGAGCAAGTGTTCTACGATAATTTACTTGAAATAGGTACAACTTAGACTTTGTAGCCCATTGCTTCTATAAATCTAGGTAACGTGAATTTATCTAATCTTAATGTTTCCCTGATTAGTTTAAACCATCAGTGCCATCTTACTGTCTCTGAAAATCCGTGACCATTTTCTGCATCATGCAGTATTGTGTGTTAAAAGTAGAGTTAACTACAGAAAACATCTTGAGATATTGTAGGAGTTGAAGAGTTTTTTTGTTTTGTTTTTAAATTTGGTTGCTCACCTTACATTTTGCCATTAATGACTTATTTCTACTTATGAGATATCACAGCATTAATGACTCTGATGCAACAAACAATTTCCTACTGAAATTTGTGCAAGTAGTGCCACTGAAGTAAATAAAACTACTCCCTTTCTTTAACACAAAATTAATACTCAAAGAACCACATGCAGAATTAATGGATTACTCAGGTTTTCACTGATTCTTTCATTCAATACATGGATATCTCAAATCTAAACCACAGATACCAGTCACATTTATTTTAACCAAGATGATGATTGCACATTCACAAGAATAAGAAAAGAAACTGCTAATATTTGAAAAAGCCATGCAAAATTGTATTTTGCAATATCCTGATAACTTATTACAATACTATACTTGAATTTACAAAGTGCTCTTTGCAGGTCACAATTCAAGAGGTTTTTTACTACCCCTGATTACAGTCATGTATAAAGGTAGAAACTAGCCAGTTTTGGATGAACTATGTACAGCTTAACCAAAACAACATCATCAGAAATGAGCACTGAGAGAGTTCCTCTGCCTTTACTGTATGGCACAGATTTGGAATGAACAGCAGTGACTGGGATCCATCGTTAACAGTCTGCCAGGCTCAGGAGGTACGATTGCCTGACAGTGTATTTGGTTTGTACAGATCATTGGAGGCTATAATAACCTGTTTCAAAGATCTATTTTGCATGATTTTGTTTGTCCAACCTCAATGGCAATAAAAATCCAGCAACAGGTGGAAAAATCCAACAGTTTTGACATGAGAATAGAACAATGCAGTACCATAGCGAGAACAACTCTTAAATAATTATAAAAAGGGTAGAACCCAAGAAAAAAAAGTAATACAGTGGTTTTAAAAGGTTAAGTATTTTAGCACCATTTCTATGTGAGTTGCTATAATCACCCCATAAAGTTACCCAGCTAAAATCAGATTGTTCTTCTGTTAGAGTCTTTTTGAAGATATTGACAGATATTGTTGGGAAAACCATCTCAGAAATTTTGTGAACTCTGCGGCTACTATGTATCAGCATGCAAAGGGGAAAATCCAAATTTAATTATTAAGTTATTAGACAACTACTAATTTTCGGATACATCATGTAACTCATCTAAATTTTCCCTGAAATGCTGTAGGCCTCCAAATCTTCATCTGGGAGGCTTACAATAGATCAGCAATAAAACAGTACCATTAGCAAAACTATTGTGAATACTGCTTCTGCCTTGTTTCATTATGGTTTAACCTGTATAGTGCAAACTGGACATAATGTTTCATAATATGTTCTAGACGGAAATGTAAGGACATTTTCAAGTTTAAAATAAATCATTGGGCTCACTGGAAAAATTAGACTAAAACCAATCCCTGTCTCTACTGCCCCTCCCACATCTCAACTATCCAAATCCCATTTGGACATCCTCACACATTTACCTAGTAAGACATCAAATAACGGAGTCTTCACAGCTTCCTCAGTTAGTCTGTTCCTGAGTTTCGCAAGGTAAAGTCAGTGGAAAGCAAATGTATTTTAAGATCAGTTTCACAGTTTGCTAGTTTAGAAAAACATGGTACAAGGAGAAACAACCATCGTTACTAGTCAACTCCCTTGAAGTTATCCTTTATCGTAAAAGCCTCCATGTTTTTCGCAGGCTTTCAAAAGGCCTTTTCTTTCTCCTCTTTCCATTCTGCTGCTTTTTTTTTTTTTGTCTCTTTTGTCACAGATATCGTCACAGTATCTGTGTTAATGACATTTCTAGACAACTCGTGTTCTCTGGAATACACTTCCTGCATCTCTCTGGTTAAATGATTATTCATCATTGTCAGACATTCTGGTTTTATGTTATTAGGTATCAAATGTGCTAATAAGGTTATAATGTAATAGTATAAAAATAATTCAGAACAGGGCTTTGTTTCAAAGATACTAAATAAAATTAAATTGTTCCAAAGAACAACTGCAAAATCTTATGGAAAAGGCCTTATGACTCAGCTAATAGGCATTTACATAGCAGCAATTAAGAACACATAGATCCATCTTCCTTTTGCAAATATACCACATACTTTTATAAATAACATTATACAGAACTACAGGATCCATTACTTTAAAAGGTAAGAAGTTGAGCTAATTTTTTTTTTTTTTGGTTGGCTTAGCTGAGTACATTTTTGGTCTATCTTGATTTGAATAAGTATCCTGTAGCTCACATCTGCCTGTAACAAAAGCCAGAATGAAAGAAAACTGTATTAAGCCATTATTATTATGATTTCAAATACCAATACAGTCATANCAGTTTCAAATCAAAATGAAGTTTAGAGGCAGAAGTAACCTTAATCAGAAATGCCATTGAAAAGCAAGTAGGATACTGTCTGAGTGAATGTTTTTTAGTTTGATTTAATTTTTACTCATGCTTTTTATAGATTTTCTGTTGGGCAGGAATGGAATTTGCATGGATAAAAAAACACATTTCTATTGTAAAAGGGAGGACTGAGTATCAACAATTAGACTTCTGTGATAAAATTGAAGAAAACCCCAAGCCCCCCCCAACAGTAACATTTGCAGGCTGTGCTGGAGGTGTGAAAAACTGCACCTGCTCCTATGTGCCCCGGTTAGCCCCCCTAGCCGAAGAGAATAAAATGGATGAAGTTTACACAAGATTTCTTACGGCACCTCTGGCTGTAAGATTCTGACACTAGCATTACCTAGATGCGACTACCATTAAAATACATACAGCAACCCATGTATAACAGACAAACTGGAAACAGCTTGCTAATTACTTAATAAATAAATTGGTTTCTTTAGCTAGAAGAAATGACCCTTCACAGGCTGCCAATGAGTTTTTCCAGACCCATGAAAGTACTTGAGTTTAGTCATTAATTACAAGAGGACTCACACATCTTAACAAAAAGCAAATTTGCAAATGGATTTAAAACCACCATAGCGAAGCATGCTTATGTAACGGAGCTACACTTTTAAAAAATGCCTTCAGTGGATACATTTAAACACACAGACGTAATAAAAACAGTTTATTGCTAAGTGCCCCATCTTTTCTAAAGATAAATCTAAGTGGCAATAAATAGATTGTTTCTGCATAGCATTTGCTTAGCAACTTCCTTTAAAAATAACCACACAAATAAACAAAGAAATGCAGTTTTGATAACTGCATGTAATGGCGCACTCCATATTAACATTTCAGACAGGAAAATAATCAGCAGAAGCAAGCTACTAGAGATTATTCAAATTACAAAAAAAATGCAAACTTTAATATGTCACTTGAGAGATACTGTTTATTACATTTTCAGTTTTGCTTCTTTAGGTGGAACAGGGGAATATTGCACTGCGTCAAACTAATCTTGTAATTATGAATCAAATGGTTTTATTATCATTATTAAGCATTGGCCTATCAAGACAGGTGACAAGTCATAATCCCGAACAGTTATACTCTGCTTATTTGGAATGCACTGAACTGTTATATTTAGAAATAAATGAGAATTAGTTTGATATTACTGACACTGTCGAGGCTGTTACTGGTAATTGGCTGTGCTTCTAAATACCTCCTCTGCATTAATTGTCAGTGCTGGGTCCTCATCCACACAAAATATACGTAGTCATTTTAAAGTCAAGGAGATGAAAGGAAAATGGCTACCCTGCTGCACAAGTCTCATTGCAGTAGTGAGAATTTCTGAAGTGATGTACAAAGGAGATTCACAAGGAGAGAAACTACATTATAAGCTCAGTGGAGACATTTAGTAACATCAGATTCTGTACAAGCAGTTACCTGTGATTCACATAAGGTTTAACTTTGCTGATACTGTTAAAAATATTAGCTAAAAATAAAAATAAGGAATTATAATACTTAAATTTTGCAAAGTCTGTAAGGTCTGCAAATTACCACAGACCACAAGTGACCTTATTCTGTAAAGGCTTGTTTAAGATCTGACAGCAGTTCTTTTCCAGGATGCTTAAACACAGTTCTTTACCTGAACTTCAGGATGGGTACCCTATTTAAAGACAGGTTTATTAACATTGCTGTGGCTGAATTCAGCAAAGGTGAAAGCAGCTTTAAACATACTTCTGATTCTATACATTTCTCAGCTGATAAATATTTCAGTGTTACTTTTATACTTGTGATAATGAAACTGTCGCTTTATAGACACACAGTACAAACCTTGACCTACATGCAAGACTAGGCTAAATTAAAAAAAGAAACCAGGGTACGTTTCTGGAAACAACCAATGCAAAACAAGAATAAAACATTTTTTTTTTGTTGTATATAGCTTTATAAACATGGCATCGTTTAAGAAATTATAGCCGCATGGAAACATCAAATGAGATCAGATTCTCATTCAGAACTGAAAGGAAACAACTGCAAAATTTCCATGTGCATTGTGAT
>VZTO01005698.1:23690-77972 GCA_013400615.1 Syrrhaptes paradoxus | reverse complement strand
ATATGGTGTCTTAGTGGGAAAGTCCTAGCCTCCAGATTGATCAGTTAGAGAGCAGAAGAAAAAGGAAATAGGGTGTGGAAAGAGTTATGTAAAGTCCCTAAAACTGTACTGATTTTTGTCTGAAATTATTGCCACACCTTGTCATCCTAAGAAGGAAATACATGAGGGCAGTCTGGTAGACGGGGAACTCTGCCAGGGACCAACCTCGTAACACCAAACATCTGGAAGAGTAGCAGCTTTGAGGAAAAAAAGTCCCCTACACTTTCAGTTTTATATGGATAAGCTCGGTTCTTTATTCACGTCTTTATTCAACATGGACCCAAGCTGGACCAAGAGAATAAATTGTCCTTCTAGCTATAGACACCCTGAATGTGGCAGTTATGCTTAATATTATATAAATGAATGAACAGACATATGTACACTTGGGTTCATTCCCACCTCAGTACTTTTTTTTTTTTAAACTGTCAAGTAAACGAGCAACATACAGAAAACGAAGGGCAGAATCAATCCCAGCCCTCAAGAAACCATAGTCAACTGTTCTGTGATACCATCCCTGCAAAGTAGTGACAAGAGGACACAAAGCACAGCTGGGAATCCAGGGTGTGTGTTTCCAAAAGTACGTACCAGAACCAGCTACAGTCTTTTACAAACCTGCTCTTGGAATGGCTGTTCCAGCCTCTGAATTTCGCTGCAATTGTATTTGTCTCTTCATTCCACTAGTGCCATTGCAAAAAACACATTGTTGATGAATAGTCAGTTTGAAATTAGAGTTATTTTGGAAAAGAAAAAACACTGCCTCAATCGTGAACTAAATTATCTGACCTAGCCATTGCATTCAGGAAAGCATCCATTTACCCAGCCATCCAGGCTAGCAATGAACTCACTGGCCAAATGCCTCGCATCCAAAATCCTACTGCTCACCACCTGCCTCAGAAGCTTCTTACTTCAATACTGAAACCTCAGCTAGTTGTTGTTGGGCTGTAGAAGACAAGGCACGAGAAGGAAAAACAAAAAAAAAAAGGACCGATGACAGAACCTCAACAGTTTGCCTTTCTAGGGCCAAAGTAAAGCAGTTTTAGACCCAACCCAGCTAACATGCCCTCAACTTCCATTTGTGTACACATTCAGCTCAGGTTGCCCCAAGGATACAGACTAAATCAGTTGAGTGCTGACAGTGTTCCCAACCTTTCGCACGATTCCTTCTGTCTCTCTATATGGCTAAATAAATTCTACCATTATTTGCCAGGATAGAAAACAGTTCTTAGTTATTCCTATACATGATACACATCTTCATTCTTCATTGCCACACACATAAACGGGTCATTCTTATTAATCCTAGACAGTAGACAAGAAGGGCAATAAGAATTAGTTTGGAAAAAAAGAGTTTCTCAGAGCAGTCAACATAAAATCTATTATTTGCTAAAGGAAGTTCAGTGATTTTACATGTTCTTAGAAGTGAATCAGCAGAAAATTTCCTTTTATAAACTCCGGATTAAAGTTAATTCTGAAATATATGACTTTAAGCAGGATCAGTTTTGTGGACATGGTGTCTCTCTCAATTACTGTTTTTTTTTTCCCCCTAAAGCTTGAGTAGGGACTATTCAGCTATTTTGAAGAACAGACAGGATGAGAATAACATACATTTCTTCTTATTAAAAATATTAAGAAATCAATTCTGAATAATACAAGTACCAGAACAAACAGCAGTAGGAAGCTGAAGTATGTCAGCAGAAGAGAAAATGTTTTAGAAGTTCCAAGAAAACTGTCACATAACAGGACAGAGAAATCTCACTTCCTAAAACCCATGTGTATAGATGACTGTCTCACAGCTCCAAACAGTTTAACAAATGTAGAACCAAAGCAAAAAAAAAAAAAATCCAATTCAAGCTTACTTGTTCAAGCTCAGCTACCCATTATGCTGCTAAGTGTGGGCTGCTCTTTGAAGCCTGTAGATCTGCTTACACCATTTCTCTCAACCAGTCCAGTTGGGAAGCTTGTTCCTTTGTTTTTCATCTCCTCCTGACAAACAGGGAGGGAGTTCTAAGCCTTTGTCTTCCAACTGCTAACCCGGTATATCTAACCAAAACCCAAGAGCATTGACTATGAACCCCAGACTACTGATCTTTTCCTCCCATGGTATAGATCGAGATTTGTCTACTACCACTCTCTTACACTGCCATCATTTCCAGGGTTAAGGACTATTTATATTCCAGACTAGACAGGTACCTCATTTTAAGCAAGCTGTTCTACAGATCTCAGCTCTCTGAAGCCAGAACTGAAGTCAGTGTAAATGAGGCCCTGTTCAAAAAGCTTTCGGTCCCAGATCACTTATGAAATTGCATTACTTCTCTTTGCGCAAACTCTGCAGCTCTTCCCTGTTTCAGAACTGAAACCGTTCTTCCGATGGTCTGAATGTCTCAGGAAGAGAAACAGACACACTAACAGAAAGTTGTATCCCATTAAGTCCTTAGGAATTTCAATGAAATTTTAGGACTAAAGCTAGTGAGCAATGGTAGTGCTTTGCTGGAGTGCAGTTGTACAAAAAGCTCTATTAACAATAATAATACACTTTTACAGCATGTTTTATCCAACCGTCTCAGAGACCATTACAAGCATTAATTGAGCCTAACTATAGCCTGTGATAAATTAGCATTATTATCCTAATTTTATGGATGGAAAGAGAGAAAGACAGGTTAAGTGATTCACTCAGGAACAGAACCACATGCACAAGTGGGTTATCCCAACCACAAAGAATTGCTGTCAGACAAATGGAAGTGGGATGTCAGAAACAAACATTATAAAAACCTTCCAAAACCATGATATAGTTACTCTGAGGAAGTGCTCACCAGACAAGGAAACAGTGTTGCTGAGGACTAACAGCAGGTAAATTTCTTTCATCTGTTCTTTTATTTTGTAATTCTCATTGGACTTCTGCAGGTTCATTCATAAGCACCAAGAATTGATTACTGGTTATGGTGGTTTACTCAGGTGCAAATCTAAAGTAGAGGATATTTTATGTCCACTAGGCCTGAATCAAACATCTGTGCTGTTCACATTATTTACGACTTCAAAGAAGAGGACATCATGACTGTATCCACTTTTCTTAAAAACATCAAGCTGGATATAGAAAAAAGGGCAAAACAGTTAAAATAATAAAATGTTTCTCCAAGTACCATTCCAATCTCCTTCAATGCTTTCAGCTCTTTAAAAAAAAAAAAAAACAAACCCAAACCAAACATTTAACAGCTGTTTTGACTTCCTTTCCTTACTGAATATGCTGGAAAAATGCTTAATCTGACACTCAATCTGATTTAATATAGCTCACAACAAGATGTACGACAGTTTTATCTTCACCAAGCATCAAGGACTCTATTCCAGCCAAAAATAATCCTTGGTCATTCTTCCACCCTTGATACCATTCATCACTTGCTCCTTACTTACACTGGCAGTTTGTTTCACGTGCCTGTTTGGTATTACTACCCTTTAGACTGCCTTTTCTATGATTCCTAATACATCCATGATATTTGATAAATTCTAGAACTTCAGAAGTCTCTAGAATACCACAATCTTTATGCAAACTGTATCTTTCGAGTGCCAAAGGAAATAACTTTATTAAGTCCTTAACAGATTCCTCAATATTAATGGCAGAAGAAAGCAAATGTTCTCCTATGAATATACAATGAGTAATAAGTAATTTATGAAATGCAATATTCCCCTACAACATATTGAAAATTTTCTTGATGATTATAATTTTCTCTCTTTGTTAATCTTCTTAAAGGTTTCTTACCTGCTTATGTTGTAGTTACCTTTTATTTGCTGGGCAGTTCTGGCTTTATCGGTTCTTAGGAAAATTTTCCCACCTTCCTCATTTAATAAAAATTAAGTTAACCTAACAGAAGAGCTGGATACTAAAGACATGAAGCAGATCCAGCACAGTCCACTGCAGCACAAGCTTCATCAGCATGTCTAAATCCAGATCCATAGAGGACACATTAATGATGAAGAGCATGGCTTAGTCTCCATTTCCAACTAATCACTGTCATCTTCCCTGCAACAAGTATGGTCAATGCTGAGAGATTTTTCTTGGAGATTTCACTTAGTGTGTTCAAGATTTCAGAAGTTAACATCATCTGAGCACTGCTGGTTCAGATACACACTAGTCATGATGTTACTTCCATGCCGATTCTGGCAGAAGATGACATTTGAAAAGAACAGCAGAAATACTAGGCAGTAGAAAACACCAAAACAACCAGTCAGTACTAAAAGTGCTGATCCTCACACAACTAATTTGTCAGAGTCAAGCATAGAACTCTTTGGTTTTGACCCTCTCCTCATTCAATATGAACTGAAAGTAAACCCTGTGCCCTGCACCTTTGGGTCTAGATGAATATGTTTGCTGCTTCATTTACTTACGTAAGAAAGTCCTAAACAACCACAGCTACATCTACACATACCTGCAGTTGCAGGACGTAACTGCAGCAGCACCTTCATGCCTGAGCTAGTTTGGGTAGTGACAGAAAGACGTGCCATTGCTCACTTCAGCCTAAGGCAATCGCACAAATTCCCAGGATCCCAGACAGATCTGGTGTGATCACAGTAAAACCCCTAACCTCGGCGATCTTTCAAACACTCAAGGTTGAAGCCATGTCAGCTGCTCTTCTCAACACTAGGTGCTTGTTCCCGCCTCAGGTAAATGCACGTCTTGTTTTCATCGAGAACCAGCGTCATTACTTTTGTTTGTTCAGGTTCACTGCCGTGGTGCACAAACACTTGTGCTGGCACAAGGGAGAGGAGAGGAAACAAGTACCTTTGGTTGGTGAAGAGGCAGGACTGCTTATTTTGGGAAGAATAATAATCTTCATTGTTACTACCACCTCTTAACGCGGTCTTGTAATTAGCTTAGATTTGTAGAAGCCAGTCAGAGACCACACTGCTACCAGTGCCTGGTCCTTCTCAGGGAGCAGTGAGGACTGGTTGCTCCCTAAGGGACAGGGAGATATATCCACAAGCAGAGCAGAAGCCTCACCAGACACCATCCTACTGTCCTAAAATAAGGGCACAGGGCAAGCAAAGGGTTGTAACCAGGGTCAAACCATACCATCAGGCAAGTTCATGGCAATGAAGCAGGTCCAAGGTCAGGCTGAGAAGTCAGCCTGCAAGTCAGGGCCAGACACAGCCCTGTGATTGCCAGGCAGGTCCATGGCACCAGAGCAGGGCTGACATCAAGCCAGGACGCTAGTTTGCAGATCAGGATGAGGCCCAGCTTTGTGAGCCCCAGACAAGTCTGGAGAGACAGGAGAGCACCAAGGTCAGGCTAGAAAGTCAGTCCAGAGCTCTGAGATGAGAGCCATCCACAGTGACCCAGATCAACAGAACCCACAAACAGGCATACCTACAGTAGAAAGAAGTACACCTGAACTTAAATAGAGCCTCTGGGGCCATGGGCAGGGGGTGGGGAGGCCCCAGGTGGGGCCAATAAAGGCTTATTAGTCCCTTCAGGGCCCTGACAGTCCTACTCTTTCTCCTTTCCTCTGTCTTGTTCTTCCCACCCTCCTCATGCTAGCCTTAGTGCTTGTGAGGCTGCATGCTGAGTCAGAGCAGCTCGCCAGCTCAACCAAAAACTAACCTTCTTTTCGTAAGGTTATTTCTGGTTATATTAGTGAGCTCATCCATCTTACCATGCGGCTCTGTGAACACTAGAACCAGGGCTATGGAGGCAGCTGGAGCATGTGGCTCAGGGTTGAGAATCAATGGATGGTGGCATTGTAGTCTAAATGGGGTCTGTGCCGCTCCTGGAACTACACCCAGAGTTTTCTGGAATAGCTTGGAAATGAATTTTCATAGTGCAATTACCTCCTAATTTCAGAGCAGGTATACTGTAAGTGCCACTGCTCACAGACATCATTACAGAATTGATCTGTAAGCTAAGTTCATTTTTTAATGTATATGGCTCTGTTAGATGATCTACAGGCAGCTGGACTAGATGACTGTTGTAGATCCCCTCCACCTAGAATATTCTACTATATTCTATTCTGTTATATTTTACTCTACAGACACAGCTGTGGATGTACTTACATTTGCCTAAAGGTGCTACAGGACACTCACTGTCTCAAAGAGCATAGTCTGGAGAAAAAACATTAAAATAAAGGAGAACCAGTCCGCAGGATGAAGAAGGGGGAAAAGAAACAATGTAGTTTGTTTTGGTTTTTTTTTAATCGGAACTTGCTTTTTCTTAACACACACACTGTGTAATAAGCCAGCAATGGAATGCAAATTAACATGCGTGTTTTTAAACAATAGCCTTTGTGTTCCAAGCCACACTGACAAAGCAGAACAATCCAAGCAAAACATGCTCACACAGTCTTTTGCCAGCAATGTGCTAACCAGCCTTGTTGGAAACATCTAACACTGCGAGTGAGTCTGTTTTGGAAAGTAATCATGAAAGTTCAGCTTCTCTTTACTCAGCTCATAGTCTATTTCCTTCTTTCTCAAGCTGAATATCAATCTGTTACATCACTGCAAATTCAGCAAAGTCAATATGGTCCTACTGTAAGTGCTGTTGAAGCTCCAGGCCTCAGAAGCCAGGCTGAACATATCCCAGTAAGGGTACAACTTGATTTTCAGGATCCCTGTTATCAATGATAAAGGCACTGAAAGCACACTGCCTCACTGTCAGAGACCACACTACTCAATGTGCTTGCAAATACCGAAAACAAGATGCGCCACCAAAACCTACCACATTTTGAAGACCCTGAGAGAGAATGCTCATGGTATACATGATGCCAGCTTTACTTTAGACTAGAAACACTAAAAGGTAAAAATATATATACAAGCATGCTTTCTCCTGAAATATCTAAAATTTGGAAAACTAATCCCGTGATTGTAGTTACTGCCAACAGATGTCAGCTCCTCTGGAAAAGAACATATTTGCTGGTTTATTAAACCACTGACTAGCCTCCACCCTCTTTAGACCCACGGACTGTTTTCAATCAGCTTGTGTAAAATCTCCCAACATATCTTTACATGTGGGCAAAACCACATTGCCTGAGAGAGCTTCCTGGAACCATGTTGACAAGCTTTGCAGGATGGTAGAACATTTGTAGTGAAGGAAAGCTCAAATATACACTCCATGGTGTTTCTGTCTATGTTTTCTGAAATGATAACTCATCAACAGCACTCATCACTCTGAAACCCTCTGTAGAAATCATCAGAAGACATCCTCTCCATTAACAGTGGAGAATATACAAATGTATCATAACCAGCAATAGCAATCATAATCCACCAAAGGGATAAGGATCCAAACAAGGACAATCAGTCTCTATGTCTGTTTTTTCTACGCGGCATATAGCTTTCAGCCACTTTCAAGCCTATGGTTACTCACTGTGGGAAAGCAGGCTGTCTGCCTCTGCTGTTCGAGCTTCTCTGCTGCTACAAAATAGACCAATCTCTGGACAAATGCAGAGGAAGAGCAGGGACAAAATAGCTAAAGCATAAAACCACAACAAAAGTCGCAATTTTAGAACTCTCACATGGGATAAGGGGGAAAAGTCAGAAATTAGTTACATCCCTCACTAGCTTTTGCCTGCTTGACAAGAAGTCCACTGGCATTACCACTTACTTTCATTAGGAGAAGCTCTATTGGAAAAAAAGGATGTTTAGCACCTTGTTCAATATAACTTGCTGAGCATATTTGTTTGAAAAGGTCTGTGGTTGCCTTAGCTTGTGGTCTACAGTCACCTTACTAATGATTAAGCTATGCAAAAACCTGGTATTACCTAAAGGTTTATCAACTGGATTTTAATTTAACTGTAAACACTGCATTTAGAAGATACTGACATTACTATGGTTACAACAGCCACCATAAATCTGCACTAGTGACTGAATTTAGGACCATCTGCTCCTAGGGGTATAACCCCAAAGAAGCCACAGAAAGGGAAAACAGGGAACTGCTTCCTGGTATCTAGGACATAAAAGACGGCCAGGGTAACAAGTGCTTGTGAACAAGACACTCCTAAGAGAGACCCCCTTGATCACTTAACCCATGTTACCAAAATTCTGTAGAGATCACAGTTTCCACCACTATTCAGGTTTCAACTTGCGGTTATTCTAAATCTGGTACTGTATTTGCAATGCAGTTAAGTGATACTCGGAACACACTGCTTCATACTGTATTACTCCCATCTTCAAACAGCACTTCTTTCCATCTATCAGCTTGGACTTCCCCCACCTCTCTATAGCATGACTCTTGTCACCTTCTCTCCTCCCCTGTTTCAACACTGTGCATAACAGGATGAAGTAAGAAAAGCAGCAGGATTTCAATTTATTTATGTTAAAAAATATTAATAATTAAAACCACATCTTTGTTGTTTTATTTTCTAGTATTTGTCTGACATGATTAGCAATGGAAGTTAAAAATTATCATATAGCTTGTTTTCATATTTTTCCATAGCACCTCAGTGATGTTGAACTCTCTACATCTCCGGAAGACATGTACAGTAGGTGTGAATGTACACTTCAGACTTCATGTGTTGTATCTGACATCCTGTGATGATTTCTTCACTGAACTCTAGGTCTAAACAAGCACTCGTGACAGCGCAGCCCCACAGGAGCCTGAAAGGCTGGGCAGAGCAGCCCAGCTCACCCCCTCCACGGGGGCTGTGCAAGGGCACCAGCGAGGAGCACGGAGCCGGCAGGTCCAGGCAGGTGCCAGGCACCAGGCACCGCTCACCTCCAAGCAGGGCTCAGCTTACACACAAACCTCAGGCCATTTTTTTCCAAGTCATTACTTGGATACCACTCTCTCTGTTTACACTATACTGTGAGGCAGGAAACTTTTTCCCTATCATACCTAAAATTCAGGGCTCATTCCAGCCGGCAAAGTGAAGCCCATTATCAGCTGGGTTTAGTTTTCAGTTCCTGTGCAAATTGTGCTGTACTTACAATGATATTACTCTAAAATGAATGCTAAGCTGAAAACAGCTTAACTGCTGCCTGGTCACGGAAAAAATTTGCAACTGGTTGGGCTCATACTTCATTTTTTTTGTACTTTAGGTTTCGGTCAAGGATCTCATTGGTTCATCTAAACTCATTGCTAAATAAGCAGTTTTCTTCTGTTTTTCATCTGCTTGTTAGATATGCAAAAGTAAGATAACATACTCAAGGCCACTCCTTTTAAATTTAAATGTCATAAATTAAGCACATAAATATGTAGTGAATCCTACAGTAATGCAGCAGTTACTGAAATTTTAACCTGAAGTACAGTGTAACTTTTTTCTCATCAAAGAATCACAGAATAGGATTGTAGTCTAAATCCTATTTTCAAATAGGATTCTGTGATCCTATTATTAGGAAGAATATTAGCTTTTAAGATTATTTGTTTCTTTTAAAATAATTTTTAGTTTTCACAGGTGTATATCAAAGCTAAAAAGCAAGTATAAGCTAAAAGGTTAACCATTAAAAGGCAAGTGAACACCAGATTAGCTTTCCTTTAATTTTATAATAATTTAAAAGCTGACAATTCATTTTTTGGTGTACGTATGAATGGGTTTCTTGGGACTGACAATGCTAGAAAAATTTGCAACAAGTTAGTCCAGTTTTTCAAATTTCTATGTCTAGGTAGCCTCTCTAAAAATAAAAACCCAAAGATTTTATTAGCTTTACCTTACTGCAAAAGGTAAAGCTCTACACTTTTCAGGGGACACAGGGAATGCAGGGAAGCAAGAGGTAAAAACATGCATGTCTCTCCCTGAAGCACAAGTGCTTTCAGAGGTCCTACAAGAACAATGTATCAGCCTTGTTAGATCAAGAACCCATTGCTTTAAATAAATAGGATCATATTCCTAATCTTTCCTAATTCTGTATTTCAGAATTCAACAGTAAAAGGGACAAATTCACCGAAAAATGTTAGTTCACTAAAATCTTAATAAAACTTAATTGTTCTAAATGTAATGAGTAAAGACAAAACAGTGTACATATTTTCAGGTATTAAAAAAATAAGGATCTGAAGATTGTTAAAAATCAAACAGTTTGACTTCCTTTAAGTTCCAGACAGCATCATAACAACACTTAGTGCAGGAGTATCCAAGGCTTTCTTCTTTATTTTACAGTGCTGATGATCATACTTTCTTAGGTGGAAGAGCTAGAGTTTTACATCTAGGATCAGTCACCTAACTCAGTAAATAGCTGCTACAACATTACCGTTGCCATGTGGTAAGTGCATGCACCAAGGCTTTGCCTGAGGAATAACTAGGCTTGCAGCTCTTTGTTTCACTGACCATAAACCACAGGATTCAAGCACAGTGCAAACACAAAAGAAGAAAGGCTGATAAATGTAAAATAGTTTGTCTTCCAACAGCTGTTACCAGAAGTAGCAGAAGATGCAAACACATTTGCAGTCCATGAACAAGTATAGTTTTTCTGGCCTTTTTATTGGAGTATTTAAATGGCTAGCATGTTCTTCTCTGCAGATGAGGCAGTAGCTAATTACAATGGTGATTATAAAACTACAATTAAAACAATTCCAGCTGATCTGGCAAAAGTAGCTCCAAGCACAGTTGGCCAAGGAGGTTCTGTTTTGAATATATCTTCCAGTCTTTCTTTTATGCCTTCTATTAGTAATAGACAAATAGTTTTAAGCTTTGTTATAATCCAAGCACAGATGGTGACTTGGTGTTCCACTGAGTGCACCAGGGGTAAATACTGCAAAGGCTAGCACATGCGGCAAGACACTGGTTAAGTGCCGTGAAAGTTCTTCTCCCACTTGCTACTTGTACTCCAAAGATTATCCAAATCACAAGTTGTGTTCTCACATCAAGTACTCACACTGTGTAACAGGTGGCACCAACATCACAGAAGAGGGAGCAAGAGAGGACGTGATGGCACAAGGGAAAATACTGAACTTCTTTCTTCATTGAAAGTAGTTTCAAACTCTTTGGTATTAGCAACCTAACCTAAATTTATTTTAATTTAATAAAAATTAAATCAACTGTATAAAGGGATGGATTTTACTACATTTTCTACATACAGTGATACTGCATTTTCCTTCTGATGAATTACGGAACATGTTCATGATCTTTAAAGCCAGTTCCCAGGTCCTGTAAAAAAAAAAAACCACAACAAAAAACCCCCCAAAAAACAACCAACAGAAAACCCAAGGATATATTAATTTGTACAAGGAGCTTGATGCTATTTTTCCCTACAACCACAAGCACAGTTAGCAGCTATTCACAATAAGAGAGCTTTGTCTGCACACATTTGTTAGCTGTTTTACTGTAGCCTTTACCTGTGATATATTGGTTTTCATGATTGACAGAATATCATACCAGAACCTGTAAAGCATATCCTTAACTGTCTCCTTCTGATGGCCATTTAGCAGAAAGATGAATACAGAGATCACGGAAATGAAAAGTATTCTCATCACAAAAAGCACCATTTTTTGCCAGCTAAGTTGATTCATTTGATGCTATTTCATAGGGCAAAGCAAGGAACAAACAGATAAAGAGAATAAGCTGCTCACTGAGCCTTCTTGATGGTCCCTCACTTGACAGATAGGTACTGCAGGGAAATAAACTTGCAATGGCTAAAATATTTCAGCTTCTAAAACTGTGACTCTAGAATATTTCACAAGTACTACATTTATTAGGAAAATAAGGCACGTTTATGGTAGTATCTATCTGGCACTTAGTATCACATAATCTGTTCTGAATGTTTGCTTTCAAATATCCAAAGAGATGACAGTTCTGAACAGTATTTGAGATTAAAATTTGTCAGCAGGGTACGATATTTCTTTTAAAGACAAATTGGCTTTGCCAACTGTCACTAGCAATTGGCTTTACTTAACTTTTAAAACGAGCATATATAAAAATATATATAAATATAAATGTTACATGCACAAAGTCTTTGAAACTATTCTGTTGCAAGCACTGATCCTTCACTGAAGTTTAGAAATACAAGACCCTGAGACAGCTAATATTTCAATGCCTCCTCAGCATCTAATATTTTCTTAATTTTATTTAAATGCAGAATCTTTCCAATGCAGTCTTAAATGCTGGGTTTCCCCGAGACAACTTGCAATTTACTTTTTGTTCAATTTTCAGGCATCTTTAATAATGCTCCCTGCATGTAACCAAAGCACACGTTACCGAAAAGAGTGAATTTAATACTCGAGTATAGAGACAAGCACTGGAAAAAAAGATATTTCAGAGGCAAGAAGGATACTGTACATGATCTGTGGAGTCTCAGCTTTTTCTTTGTGACCATCAGTTCAGAAAGTATATATGTACACAGATACCACAGTTTACAGTAATTTCAGAGTGTGTTCTGCTTTCAAAAGTCATATAACGACTTTGATGCAAGCTTTCATTTTGCTGACAGTGAGACAGCACTCAACTGTTAGCCGTAAGCTTACCACGGAGGAGTGAGCTACCAGGCTAGTATGGCTTCCAAGAACACAGTGGCCTCATTTTTATTACATCTAAGACCAGCCTGTGGTTGGTGGTTAGATAACAGTAAACCATCAACACACATACTACATATAGCTTCTGACGTGACAAAGCGGATAGCTAGATTTTACACAATTCACCTACAGTGAACACTTCTGAACACAGACAGTGTATGGATGGGGCAGAGTCATCATCTCCTTACCGAGTCTGCATG
Source organism: Syrrhaptes paradoxus (assembly GCA_013400615.1). Lineage (NCBI taxonomy): Eukaryota > Metazoa > Chordata > Aves > Pterocliformes > Pteroclidae > Syrrhaptes > Syrrhaptes paradoxus. The sequence goes on along the minus strand of VZTO01005698.1, from coordinate 65,318 downwards.
GCTCAGAAACGTGACAGTCTCTGTAGACACATGTGGCCTTTGAGCACATAGAGAAGGGACAAGCATGCTTTAAAATGATCTATACATGCAGCAAAAAGTTTTGTGAAAAACAGAGTCTAGGAAGTTTATTTTGATTAATGTATCATGGACAGACATTGCATGTGTACTTGCTTTTCACAAAAAGAGAAACATCAACAATTTCTCTTGTATTTAAGCAAAAGGGAAAGCAGTGATCAGCGACTACAGATGCCAGCTACTCCACACAGGCCAGCTTTGGCTTTTGCTGGTGCTCTGTGCAGTCATACAGCTTCAGTTCAAGCACCAATACTGGCACCTGGAGCTATTTTAAAATGCACTGCATTGTCACAAATCCACGGACTGCTCTCCTAGTATAATGTTTAGCAAGTGAGGCATTTAGCTACTTCAGCCATAAATACATATATACACACACACGCAGTAGGAACTCTATCTTCCATTTGTTGTGTTGAAGGATGAACTCACTGAAAATATGCACTAAATAAGCAGAAAGCTGCTATTGTTTGTGAGAATATGCAGAACAGACATAGTAAAACTAAACCACTGTGGCCTGTGGTTGTCAAGGGCCCTAGAAAGTCAACTCTATACGTGCACAAAGAACTAACGCTATGATCAGTCACTGCTCTATCAGTCATTTCCTATGTATGGGCAAAAGGAAACAGCAGCTTAAGGGTCTTATCTGCAGTTTAGATCTGTATGCTTATTTAAATCAGTATGCAGGCATATTGTAAAATTTCAATTTATGAATTTTCACAGCTCTTGTGTCATGGAGCCTGTTCACACAAGTCTTTACCCTCAACACATTCAAGCATGGCTTCACACCCAGTGTTGGCAGCAGCTCCAGGCTGCCTGCAGTGGTCCTAGCTGGCATTGAACAGGAACCTCAGTTCTGTGCTTATGTGTAAGATTGCTATTAGGAGGCAGTCTGCAAAAAATCAGAAGGATCTTTAACAGGGAATGATCAAAATCAAGGTGTCTTGCTGCAGTGAATCTTTTGTGAAAGATACAAACCTATTCAATACATACACTCAGCATTATCATGTTACAGCAGAGCTTTCACACGCTACATATCCTTATACTACCTTCCTGGTTAGAAATTCATAGAGTATTTTCATCTATTGTATATATTGCACTCTTTGCAAAAGTGATTTTTTGTGTTTAAAAAAAATGCAAGATTAAATCCATAGTCTGGGATGGCAAAGCCTTCTTTGACTCAGCATATCAGAGCCTCCCCAGCATTTTCACTGGAAACTTGAGAGCTGAGGCACTGGCATGGAAGCACAATTTTATTTTCATCTGCCACAATTTCTAAGGTATTTCTAAATTTTTCATAATGTCATAAAGCTGTCTGAATCTAATTCTATTCTAAAAAACTCTCCACATTTGCAATATGTCTGTAGGCTTCTCTGCCACACCCTAGCAGGAACAACGCCTTGTTGTGATACAGGACTAATACAACCACCATCTTATTTAAAGGCAATCACCTCTTTACAGTGCAAAAGTGCCTTATTTACTTACCTCCTGATGACCTCTTTCCTCTTAGAACTATTATGTATGTACCCAGAACGTTCTATTATTTATGATCTAAACTCCTGATCGCTGATTTTTCATTTCCTCCTGCCTAGGACCACAATGATCTTCATCATAACCAAGAACAAAGAAAATTTAAATGCCTGAAAGGAAACTTTTTGATTTATTCACTGTCCTTAAATGTAAATAACTACCAGAGACCAAAGTACCCGATGCAGAAAATTAGTATAATTCCTGCTAAAATAACAGCCCTTCTTCCACTGAAGCAGAAGAGTACTGCTAGGTTCAATGGGACAGGACTAGATTGAGATGGAAGCATGGGAACTGATGCTGAATGCCCTCTAGTTTGTGTCCCAGATTGTTTTCTTCAGACTCATGAGAAAGCATGTTGTTAACTGTAAGTGAAAAGTTAAGAAGATGGGACACATTCAGAAGTATTTTGGTTTTGTACCAATAATCTATTCTGAAATTTAGGAATGTCATTTGGAGAAGTTTCACAATACAAAAAGAGTATAGGAACACAGTGAACCTAAATATGAGAATAATGAACTAAAAATAATTCAGAAGTAGCAGAATTCGATAGCTTTAAACCTACTAAGGCAATATTTAAAGACATACGTCATCAAATTTTAGGGAGCAGACTCACTGAAGAACATCAAGAGTAATTTTCAAATATATCCTGCAGAGTTTAAATATAAAAGTACATTTCCCAGAATTATTTTTTCTTACTACTGAGAAGAATGATCTAGTGTATTCCCATTGTTTTGAAGTTTAGGCTACTAGCTATAGTTTTATTCCTTCAGTGCCACACAAACTGTAGCCTTAACTTCATCCCTTTATTGTCAGGAGATTCATTTAGGGAATATGCAGGCTTTTATTTGGAAATAATAAATTTAAAAAATGATAATATCAATTTCAACAGTACATTCATGCCTATCAACACCTGATAATTAAAGGAATATGATATAATTTGATTGTACATTCAAAAAAGTTAACCTACCTTGTATTTTGTCTCTGTTGAAACTGGAGTAGTTCATGCTTCTGTTTCCTCCTCTGTGTTGTTAAAATACTGCTCACTGTAAAAGAAGCAGCAAATAATTTAAAGAGAAGCTAAAATAAAGAAGTTACTTTAAAACCCAAAATGTTTAGGATGTCTTTATGTATTTAGAATGTGAGTCTCTCTAGGCATTTACAATGTTTTTATGCCGCTACAGACTCAACCAAGCCAGCAATAGCAAGAGATACAAATATTGTAATAAATACAATAACCACACAGCTATTAAACTATCATAGATTTACTGTAGTTGTCTGAAATTTTATAGAAACAGAAAATGTAACAAAACTCAGATCCTATTACTTAGAATATAATTCTCCTAATTAATGAATTGTGTTAAGGAGAATACCTGTTAATAGCCTGTGGCATATTATACACAGTTGAGCTGCTCTGATTCTCTTTCACAGAAAAGGAACATATACACTCCTTGTTCTTTTTTTTGTTTGGGTTTTTTGGGGGGTTTTTTGTTTATTTGGTTGGTTTTTTTGGGAAGACATTCTATCATTCTGTCAATATTCTTTGGGTTCCCAATATGTTTTCTAGGATTCCTCTCTGAAAATTCTATAAAAATCCTTCTTCCACCCAGGCAGAAGAAAAAAAAGAGCTTTTGGTATTTTTCTTATATCATGAGTGATAAAAATTATTCAATTGCATATAGTTCACCTCACCTGTCCCTTCAGCCAGCTTAAACAGTTCAAAGACAAGACTTCAGAACTGTTTCAAATTTTTTAATAAATACATAAAATATATTAGAAATAAATCCTCTTAAATAACAGAATATTAAAAGTAATATGAGAAATAATAGGGAAAAGAACAGCCCATAGGAAACAGGTTGAGTGATTCTTAAAAGGTCACGTCACTCTGTAAGGTAAGTATAGACAAGCAAGGGGAAAGGCGTAATTGAACAAGCACACCTCCTTCTACATCAGCACTACCCCTTCTCACTGCTTATTACTCAGTTCTGCATCTGAGCTTGGATCATTGCAATGTACAATGGCCTTCCATTTGTCCAGGGAAGTTCACAAGAGCATCTTTAAGTGCTGTAGACATAAATATAAGGAAATAATATAAAAGAAAAATTAACTCACCTTCAATGAAAATTCCTGCGTGGGACACTCTTCATCACTTTCAAGAATCTCAAATATACACATTGAATTTTAACTGTGGAAGAAAAACATAAGTGGCTTGAAAAATGTGGAGGAAACAACCACAAAACCTCCCTAGTTTTGATACAAATTTTGGTTCCAAGCCTTAGAATGACAACAACCTTTCCCCCCAATGCAGAGGTCTATGAAAGTCCTAAAAAGTTAGCTAGAGCATGCCTTGCTTTGTTCAAGTTCACTACCAGCTGCAAGCTGCTATCCTATATAGATGTGGTGGATTAACCTTGGCTGGATGCCAGGTACCCACCAGGCCCCTCTATCACTCCCCCTTCAGCAAAATAAAGGAGAAGAATAAGATGAAAAACTCATGGGTCAAGATAAAAGCAGTTTAATTAAAGCAAAGGCCAAGGCCATGCATAAAAACAAAGGTAAACAAAGATGTTATTCTCTACTTCCCCTCAGTAAATAATACCCAGCCACTTCCCAGGAAAGCAGAGCCGCAGTATGTACAGCAGCTGCTCCTGGGGACAAACACAGCAACAAATGCCCCCCTCCTCCTCCCTGCCCTGGGCTTTTATGGCTGAGCTGATGTCACATGGTCTGGAACAGCCAATCCGGGTCAGCTGTCCCAGCTCCGCCCCTCCCCAGCTGTGTTATAAGCACCCTGCTGGCTGCCAGGGTGGTACAGCCTTGGGGGGTTGCTGTGGGGTACAAGTGCAATGCAATAGAAAAGAGCATTCAGTAAGCAAGGGCATCTGCCCCAGAGCCTTTTGTGTAAGGGCACTGAGTGAAACATTTCCACCATCTTCTCTCACTTGCCCTTGGAAGCTCCTCCTGTGCTCTAGCCACCCCAGATTTGCAGAGGGAATGTCCTTGTGCAGGTTCCTTATGTTGAGCACACCTCGTGTCAATCTCCACGCACGGTATGTGCTGAGCCTGACCTATGTTACTACGACACACTACATTTCTCAGATGGGCTTCTGACTCGAAAGGGGCTGTAACATGCTTTCAGCAAGATGCCAGCATATTTGCCAGCTTTGGGCTTTTTTTAGATATATGGAATTGGAGTAATAAAATTATTCTGGTTAATGGAACAGATGGAACACATCTGAGAAGCAGGTTTATTGCTATTTCTGAGAAAAAAAAAAAACAGTAGGCAATACGCTGCTTATTACCACCCTGAGGGGTACTGCAGTCACTTGTGTTGCACCTATCCATACCAAAAGGCAAGGGCAGAGAGGATGGGGGCCCTATGTCTGTCAAGTTCTTGTCCAACTGAAGACTATCAGGATACTGTTCCTACAAGCTGTCCTCTCCGCGCAGCAGTGAGCAAAGACTGCAAAACCCTTACGGAGAATTGCAGCAACACAAAGCCTTCTTTCAGCTCACATCCCACAGGAAGCCACTACCAAGCTTAAATTTGCGGTGAGAAGCAACACCATGGAAGTTAGATGGGTGTGTGCTGAAGCAGCGAGCTGGTCTTTTCATAGCCTAGCACATGTGGGGTGTGCTGGAACTTGAGGTTTGCTTGGTGTGCTGCAGAGTCAGGAAGTGCAATTTGCAATTTGCACCGCCTTGTGCGTGCCAGAAGCTGATTGAGTCAGATCCTTAAAGCTTCAATTTTATCGTTGCTTCTGCCTCCTCATTGTCCTGGCTAATACAATGCCAGCTAAGTAGGGTAACAACCAGCTGCATAGCCTCTAGGTTAGAGCACAGCCAGGCTCACACTTGTGTCAAAGCTAAAAAACACCCACAGCTTTCAGCAGAGCAGCTGCAGGCCACGCCAGCTAACTGTACTCAAAGCAGTTAGCTGCACTAAGAAACACACGATACATTTAACAATGCAACATGCTGTACTGCTATCAAAGCATCAGAAGTCATTAGCATCTCCATTTTTAGCTGTTCAATTTGGAACATCTTCAAGAGGCCAGAAGTTCACAAGAAAGTAAGCAGATACTCATAAAGATTCTAAAAATATAAAAAACCCTAATAACCCCTCACAACAAGAGCCTTAAAATAGTCAGCAACTGGAAATGCAAACCTAGCTCTCTAAATATATGGAAAAAAAAATCCCAGAAAAATATTCAGTATTGTTTGGGCCCCAGATGTGTGCATTGCAGGATTAGTGTCATATGTGTTGTTACGGACTTGGTCCCATGTAATAGGCAATAACAAAATCTCTGCTTTCATGAGAGTCTATAGATAAAGCTGTACTGGCAATTTTCATAGTCAGTGTACATGTTTACAGAATCCAGGCTTTTCCCAATTTATTCTATTCTTTACTATAAATAAAGTAATTCATAAAATCATTTTTTAACAAGTTAGGACTTTTTTTCTCATATGTTTATGAATGAATTTTAATAAGTGACGAATGAAACTGAAAGTGAAATTAGTGAAAATAATTTAACATTTGAAAGATTTAGTAACAATTTTCTTTCTCTGTGCTCTTCCACTGAAACCATGACTTGGCAATTGGGTGATGACTGTTCTCCTTTATCATCTTGTGTAAATCAAAACCTTGGTCTGAGAAATTATATTGTGAGAACAGTTATCTAAAACTGTCAGGAGCTCTCTGGCGGAATCAGGCCAAGGGACTTGAGGCTAACGCTACAAACTGTAATGAAGGTTTGCCGTTGGCTATTGACAGAGTAAGATTAGATTTGGTTCTGTAAAGCTGCTGTAACTATCAGACCTCATCATTCAGTAGTCTTACTAGTTAGTCCACACCATTTTTTCTCAAAAAGTGCAGATAAGGTCAATGGTGAGACCCAAAAGTCTCCCCACCTCCCCAGAAGAACTACAGGGAGAAAGACCAGAATAATTTAACTTTGACACAAAGGTCAGACATACACTTTCTCACTATATTCTATACTCTCAGAATACTGCAGCTGACAGCGAGGAACCCTACTTTCTAACAGATGTCAGGTATATTGCCATAAATATTGAAGCCATGGATAGTTTTCTGAGCCTGATGTGAACACCAGAGATCAGAAGGTTTACTGCATGCAGTTTGTAACCTCCTTAGAGGCCCAGGATTATCAGCCTTACCCGCCTATCACGCACTACGCTCCTTTTGGGTCAAAGAGTCACCAAAACGGGGTCAGAGGACGAGCTCATTATTTCCAGTCTTCTCAGCGCTCTGCTCTGAGTGTGTCTCTTGGCTTCTCCATGACGTAAATGGCATTGTTTGTCAAACAATATAATGTTTATAATGATTTCCAAAGCACCATGAATTGTGCATACTAAAGATACCCGACAAGAATTAAGAATTGTTATTTAGTGCAATAAACTTTTTTAAAATTCCAAGGATATAGATTAATCATTTGTTGAACAATAAACCCACTTTTTCTATGATGGCGTTACTTAAACCACCTACCAGCACTTCAGTGCACTGGCAGCAGCTGAGAGATGAATTAATACAGGAATTGAAACATATTTTTAATCTAATGTGCTACATCTTAAGTAGCAAAATTTTCAGCGGGATTTTGGATAAAATAAATATTTAGAAGTGTGTATCCTTACAGAATCATTCAGATTTCAGAAGCCACAAGGCGCCTGTTTCCAGTGTCACCTGCGGCCACTGCACTGGAGTTGCTCCTGACTCACAGCGGCCCGAAGAGCCGCGTACGGCACACCTGCACGTGACGTACCTCACTGCGGTCACGTGTGCGTGTGACGTACCTTGCTGCGCTCCTGTTTCCACCCGTGACACAGGTTAAAGATGTGCCAAACTCCAGCTTCTACAAAACAAAGCGAGCAGCCGGGACGGCAAAGCCCCTCACCGCAACACCCCGCGGCACCAACCCCCGACCGGGCCTTGCGGCAGCGCCCGCCCAGCGCGGTGCGGCCCCGCGCCTCCGGCACCGAGGCGGGCCGGGCCGGGCCGGGTGGCCGCGCCAACAGCGCCCCCTGGCGTGGCGGACGGGGGCCGCCATGGGAACCGCCGCTCGCTCCGCTCCGTGAGGCGTCTGGGTCCGGGGGGACGGCGGGGGCTGGGGGCAGCATGGGGGCCCTCGCCCGGCAGCAGCCAGCCATGCAGTGGAGCAGGATCTGCACTCGGGGATCGGGGGAAGCAGCAACCGGAGGCGCAGAAGCCTTATCACTTTTAGGGACAGTTGTTGTGGCGACTGTTCATTCCGGGAAGCCTCATTAGTACTAATTATAGCTTCTCATTACAGTCTCATGACATTGCTGTTAAGAAATAAATTTAAAAAATACAAACTCAGGGAACTGTCAGGTCAGTGATGAAATGTGCTGAGTAAAGTACGTGCCTTTTAAAAGCAGATCTCAGAAGTGGGTCTGCAATATTTAACCATGAAAACAAAGGCAGTGCACCTGAAAATACTAGGAGGCTGAAATAATAATAATCTCAAAGTTAGGAACATATTAATTGGGTGAAAAAACATTTCAGAACATGAGCAAAAAGTGCTTCCAAGATGACACTTGTAAAGGTTAACAATCATTTCCTTTCCTAACACGTCAAGTTCTATTAAAATCATATTTGCATTCGCCAGTAACGCCGCTCCACAGATGATCAACTGATTTAAATCAGAGAACGTTTAATAGCTTTTCTTTTTTCCCCTTTTTCATTTTGTATGTTTGGTGCCACTTCAGCTGTAGCCGTGGCAGCAGCAGCAGAAGGAGCATCTCCAAACATCTGCCAGGTCCTTCGCCAACGACCGCTGCTGGAGCTTGAGACTCCATTGTGAAACCAGGGAAAACTAACCACAGCCTTTGAAGGCCCCAGGAGCCGACAGCCCTTCTGACGAACAGTAATCTTTATTACACTCTTATTACACTAAAGGGAAAGGAACACAGCATTTGGGAAAACATAACCAACAAAGACAGGCTGGTGTGTGTGATGACATTGCTACGTTATCCTGGCCAGCAATCTATTACTGATTTCTCCCCATTCGATAACATGAACAAACATCCCTTTCACACTGTGCTCCTCTGCTTTTTGTTCTCTGTCACCCTCCCTAAAACACTGGACAAGCTAACCAAGCAGTAAACAGTTTGTCAAATTCCAGAGCCTGGGATGCATTTATGCCAGCCTGTCTGTTGAGACATAAGTGCAGAGCTGCTGTGGCAGCCACAAAAGCACCTTCTCTTACATTCCTCTCTCCCCCCTTTACCTCTCTTCCTCATGCTGGAGGGGATTTTCAAGTACAGATACAGTCAGGAGGCCATACTGGCATTTATGAAGAGCATTCCACCATCTCTTCTGTACCATCTCAGCGCACTGTTTCACCCCACTCTAAGTTTCTGTGCTACTTACAGGAATTACAACTCAAGTGACTCATTGCACCACAGTCCTTGGAGGCACTCCCCCGTAGAAGAAAATAAAAGCTTTTCCTCCTTGCTAAGAGATCCACTTTCTGCTGGTACTTGAGTGAGACGGAGGCAAGCCAGAACTGTCACCCAACACACTTCTTCTTAAGTAGCTTCATTGCCCTTTAGTGACTCGGTAAGAACAAGAAACACACAAAGTCAAATTAATTTGAACTGAAATGCTCACAGTGACACACTCAGTGCAAGGCAGTGACTTGCAGGTAAAGAAAGCCCCTCTCCCTAAAAGCTGAAGAGTGCAATGTTACCCTCATCGCATCGTCTTTCAGATTCCCTTGGACTGACAGCTTCTCCACCTACTCGTGTGAAGTTCTGCATGGCAACAATGAAGGGAAAGAAAAATACTAATAGAGAAAGTGAGATAATAGAAACACAAAATAGAAAAATATGTTAAAAAGAAGCTCAGCAGCAGAATAAAAAAATGTTTTCCACTGAAAACAGTAAGAGGAATCTAGTCAAGAAACAACGGTCTTGTTATATTTTGGAACCTAAAAGTGGAGTAATTATAGGCACATCTTGTTTAATCAGTAATACATAAGAAGTATTTTCTACTACCCTAATTATGGACTTAGTCCTAAAAATCATTACTTATATTAGCAGTTTGCACTAACAATTAATACTAAGTGCTTGGAAGATGTTTATGCTGTTCTTTAAAAATTTGTTTATTAATAGACTGAAACAAAATAGTAAATTGTAATGTCTAATTTTGAAAAAGAGATGGATACGCATTGCATCCAAGTATTGTAGCAGTCTCCTTCTTTTCTTAAGGTGAACATCACGAATGCTGAAAACATTTGGCTTAAATGTAAAAGTTTATCATTTAGGGACATGCTTTTTAAACTGAGGATCAATCTGGCAAATACCAACATGCAAACTGCTCCTGTGTTCAACATTAAGCACGCTGTATTTTACTTTTGAGATTAGGAGTTATTTTTAATCCTAACTGATGGGCCTTTACTGGTATTTTAAAATTATCTAGATATCTGTAAATATTTACACACAAATATTTTACAATTCATATCATTAAGGATCCCTTTAAAAACTGTGCACTTGAAAAAAAATATTAATATGAAGATATCTCTTATTACACTGCTAGTCATATAACATTTATGTTATACATTAAACACAAATTGTGATATATTCTTGTTCAGAAAAGCTTTCAACGTCTGGTATTATTATTTAATAGTTTAGACCTTCAAAACCGGAAGGAAAACTGTTTTATTATCCTCCACTAGAGGGAGAGCATATTTTGTTGCTAGGCAGATTCTGAAACAATTTCATTCTACATCACTTGAAGCAATAATGTCAAATTTGGAAAGAAAGAGAACAATTTAGTCTATTATATTACCAAATACAAAGTAATTTCTAAAATATTAAATCCCTGAAATCTAAAATGTCATTACCACTAGGTTACTTTCTACAATCATTTGGACTGCATGATGAACACAGATGTCTAATTTAATTTCATATGAATGGTCAACTACGGCTCAATTACTTTTTTTTTTTTTTTACTTCTATTTACCATTAACACCATGTTGGTTTCTCTAGTCATGGATGTTTGCATATTGATAAAAAAATCTAAAATAGATAGGAAAAGTAACAGAAGTGGTAATGTTGAAAAACAGTTACTGATTTTACAGTGAATCAAAATGACCAATATTGTACTTTCCATTCTGTACCGCATAGGAACCATTCCTACATGTACTGCATGGCTTCCACTGCTTCCTGAGAAACCAGAGCAAGTCCTCCACCCAACAGGTCACCGTCTGTCTCAGAAGCTCAGGAAAATCTTACCTCCCCAAAGACAATTTGGCAGTAACTGCTCAGAATTTGTGAATATTTCCTTTTCGTGTAAAACCCCTCATGATCCAGACCTCGATATCCACACAAATGATCCCAGACCTCGATATCCACACAAATGATCCCAGACCTCGATATCCACACAAATGATCTATCACTTTCAGTCCTATGGACTCTTGATCCTGGTTTGCATTTTCTCATATGGTAACAAAAGAAGAGCTAATGATCTCTGTGCCCTACACAGCATGTAGGAGCTGCTCCAGCTCACAAAAGCATGAGACACTTGGTCTAGCTTTAGACACCACTGAACAGGACCAAGTTTCTGATGCTTGTAATGTCTCTTGGAAAGCAGCGGCAGGATGCCCAGTACCCATGGGACTACTATAGAGAGCATATAATCAAACACTGAAATGTAGAGTTCACTTAGAGCTCACTGGAGAAATGTACTGCAGAAGGGTACGGAGAAATGTTCTGGGAGGGGTTCATATATAGACTGGCATAGAAATAATGGGGTTCATATATAGACTGGCATAGCAATAATGTAGCACTCAAAGTTTAACTGGAAAGTTGCAAATATTTCTTTATAGACTGAGATACGGACAAACCAAGCACAAGGCAATGATTCTTCAGATTGTTCTTGTTTCGATTTCAAAGGAAGCCCTCTGTTTACTGCTCAAGAATGAAAACTTACAAGGAAACATAACTCAGGCCTTAGTATAAATGTTTGAATTTCATATTTAAGTTTGCAAAATGATAACAAATAAAGAAGCACAAAGTGTATTTCTGTTCTGCACTCCTGTTTGTAACAATTTAATTTTTCTAACAATCTTGAGGCAGTTTAATAAAGATTGAAAAATGATGGTCCAAGGATTACATTCCTTTTCCTTATCTCTGTTTAGGGAAAACTGTGGCTGTTGAAAATATGAGTACTACATAGACACAGATTAAAAACAAAAAAACACAACGAAACAAGCCAATGACATTGGAACAGCTACTGAGAAGGAAGGAATGACTCTATCTTGGACACGTAACATCAGCTTTTGCACAGATCGTTCTGACGGAACTCTTACGGTGATCTTTGTTACAGGACCTCTGGATTTTGTTGTCCTAACGCGGCTCAGTCACACCCCAGCCCTCCAGAATGGCCCAGGCAGCTTCAAAGAGTAGGACAGCAACACAGTCCAGGAACAGTGAGAACACCCTGGCAGCTTCCCACAACCCAAGATTATCTGGTTCAAGTACTGATGCAGATGACCTAATGAGATTTAACCTAATTGCACAATGCAATTTTGCTGTGAACTGAATGAGGTACCTCCTGGAACTTGGGTAAAATATTTACAGCTCTTGTTCCAGTGGAGGACAGTGCACATCTCTCCTCCTGTCTCTAATCATTGTTCACTTGCTCTGTTCTCATGAATCATAACATTACTGAAGTTCTTGTGTTTAAAAAAATTCATTTTCTGAAAAGATATTGCTTTGGGATTTTATACACATAAAGTTATTAAAATTCTGATGTTAGTATTTCATAACAGCTAGGATATTTCATTAATTGTTTATAAAAGAAAAAGCAATACTTTGGCACTGAGAATAAAAAGAGAAATGGAAAAGAAAGCCACACAGTTCAAATCCATCTTAGAGAAACTCAAAGTTTACAAGCACAAATACTCTTTTATATAGTATTTTCAAAATGTTTACAGATCAGGAGGTTTTTTTGTATGTCAAGTGAAGCGAAGCATAAAGCAAATTACAGAACAGAGTTAGCATTATATTTAAAAAACTGTGCTTAACCTGCAGTAAAAACAAATGTATTGGTTTAGACAAGACATATGCAAAACACTTACTTCATACACACCGGAGTAATATATTTCAAGAGGGAAAATTTAGAAAGCTGTTGCACATGGATTAATTCTGTCATTTGAATGCCACAGACCAAAGGACTAAACCCTGGTACCCCTGAAATCGATAATTTATATTGACTAGTTCAGTGAAATTTGGCCTTACTGGCATTTGCAGTTAATTTGGTATATTTGCAACAAGTGCAACCCATGGCAAGTCTCACAGTTCTCACTGAATACTCCAAGATTTCTTACCCGCACACACCTGAGCCAGAGGAGGAAGTGACGGCGGGGCAATTGTGAGTCACCTGCAGGGCCTGTGAGTTCTTTCTCCTAGTGCGGTGCTTCTGATGTTTAACCAACTGCAACCACGCCCTTCTGCTCACACACTTTAAACCAGGAAAGCGAGATACCAGCATGTGCAAAACATGTCAGTGTTACAATGGCACTTACAACTGATAGGTTTGTTTTTATAAGATAGTTTATTTTACTTTCTCAATATGCAACTTGGATTGCTACTGTACAAGGCTGAAATTAAGCAATGCTGCAAAAAGGGATTGTCATCTTCCTTTGTTTTGTGAGCAAGTGCCATTTCTCCTGTGCTGTGACTTTCTGAAGCAGGGAAATAACTATAAGGAATAGAATCATAAAACAGGGTTGGGAGGGATCTTAAAGATCATTTAGTTCTGATCCCCCTGCCATGGGCAGGGACACCTTCCACTAGCCCAGGTTGCTCAAAGGCTCATCCAGCCTGGCCTTGGACACCTCCAGGGATGGTGTTCTCTGAGCAGCCTGTTCAGCCAGTGCCTCACCACCCTCACAGTAAAACATCCATTCTCGCATTGGCTTCTTCATCTACACCCTGGAAACCCAGGTTTGCTGCTGCTGCCACCCCTGAAGGACTTGGAAGGGAGCATGGATAGCAGATGAACAGAAATTATTATCCTTTCTTATTCAGTGCAAGTGAGTCTACACCTGGGATAAAGTGCCCTGTTTTGGGTTGCCCAGTTCAAGAAGGATGTCAAGAAACAGGAGAGAGGCATGCAGAGAGCTGATGAGATGGTAAGAGGCCTACAGCATGTCACTTGTGAAGACACACTGAAGAAGCTGGGCTTTAGCCTGGCAAAGAAAATAAGGGCAGTTCCAATAACAACCTACAGCTGCCTGAAGGGGAGGGGCAAGGACCATGGTGTTGCACTCCTCTCAGTAGTGGTGCATGGTAAAACAAGAAGCAAAGTCCACAAATCGGGTCACTGGAGTTGTTGATGCGATTGTGCATAGGTGGTGCTGCACAGTAACATGCTGCCCAGAAGTGCTGTGGACTGTCTGTTCTTGAAGGCTTTCAAGGGCGGGTTAGTTAAAGTCATGGCTGACCTGAAATACAACCGGTCAAAATCCTGCTTCCAGTGGAAGGCTGAACTGGGTGGACCCCAGAGATCCCTTCCAACCACCACTTCTATGACTGTAAAAGTCTAAGGCCACCATAGTGGCCCCCAGACAGTAAACAAAATTGAGTTACCAATTCATCCTGCTCCTGCCTTCCTCCCTCTCTCCCTGCTTCTGTTCCTCTCTCTCTTTAAGTCTCTCGGGACATGGTTTGGTAGGTTAGGTGATACTGGGTTGATGGTTGGACTTGTTGATCCTTGAGGTCTTTTCCAACCTTAATGATTCTATGATTCTATGATATTATGACATATAATTACCATCACGTTTAGGAGACTAGTAAAAAGTCCTTCCTTTTCAGTTGGGGTTATTCTGCTTGCCATCCAACCATTTTATACAGTTACGATTTCTAAGGCATCTGTGTCTGTCAGACCTTGTTTACATCTTATTTTACTGGATCAGGCACTTCACGCATCTTTGCTAAAAACTGCGAACTTTTTCTGATGCCATGGAATTGTCCTTCCCCTCCTTACAAAACAGACTTTTTTCCCGACTGAACTTCATTTGTACCCTCGCTGCTACACCTGCACATTTTAATCATTAAAATTCAAACAGATCCTTACATACTCATCTTCCAAAGAGACAACTTAGATCCAAGATTTTAGCCCAGAACTACAACGACATAGGAACGAGAACTGCTGAAGCAGTATGACACAGCTAAGTGAATTCTCCATCAGATCAGACTCTAGAGTATCTGTTAGCACAAGAATTTAAACATGCGGGTGGCATCTCAAGTACTAGAGGCAACATGTTAGCAGGCAGTGAAACAAATATGGTTTTAATATTTTGTGACTAGTAATCCCACAATCCCAATAAATCTGTTTCTGTGGTAAATTTAATGAAGTATGTTATCATGTTAGACAATTCACAAATCAAAATGTATGTGTCTCAAACTTGGATAACACTAGCCAATAATCAGCAAATTTCAGGTGCCAAGACCCTAGCATTAAACCTTTTAAGAAACCAGACTCCAGCCAGAAAGCTAATGCCAAAGGTACAATCTGGGATACGAATGCCCATACACTGTTGGGCGAGATATTGCAAAACACAAAGAAATTGGGAACGTGTACTTCAGAATGGCACACATTTGCAATGCAATACCGTGATCTTTTAAAATGGGAAATCTAGTTTTGTTTATGAAGAAGTACATTAATCCAATCACAAGCCTCTGACACTAATCTAGTTGCTTATTCTGAAAAAGGATTATCTTTTGAAAACTACAATGCAAAGTAGAATAAGATTTATATAAACACTGAAGCCATAGCAATAGCCCATAGTCTGCCACACACTTGAACCAAAACCAGATAAAAGGGTTTCATATCAATATATTTGATGGACTAGATAGATAACAGAACAGAAGATTAAACTTTTATGAAAAAAATAGATGAGATTTGCATGTGTAAACAGCACATAGGTCAAAGAGTATGGTCAAATAAAAATGTAGAATAAATACATAAAAATCCCCAAACATGTATTTTTAAACCCCCCCAAACCAATTCTCTTGTAACAGATTCTGAACCACCATGTGATGCACATAGACAGCATATCTTACACCATTAAAACTCTCCTGTTGGTCTCTTCTCATTCCATCTTCTCTCAAACTACATTTTACACCTTCTTGAACAGCCGTCATTGACGCTACTCAGCGCACTGCTGTAGGACACCAAGATTCTCTGATGATGAAGGCTTTGTACAGTGTTACACAATCACTTTAGCCTGGGTAAATTAACTGCAAATGGTCAGAGCAAGGTATTGCAGAATGTATACCTCATTAATGCCAGATTATTCAGAAAGATACAATTGAGGTCTGAATACAGCTTTGAAAAAGTAGGAGTATACTTCTGCAACTCTTTTCTTCCAAGGGAGGAATATTTTTGAAGCTTATTCATTGCACAGATAAAGTACTACACAATGAAGCTTTCAAAGCTTCATTCTTAGGGTAGTTTGGCTACACAAATTCAACCAGCTTCTCTGAAGTAAACATCATCCAACGGCCAGTAGAATCTCGATACTGGCTTCTTTTATTGTATTATATCCCCCAACTCTCTCGAATGTAAATTTCCGGTGATAACCTGTGCAGCAATAAACTTCATTCAGCCACAAGAGTGTGCATGTGAGAGGATTGCGAATCTCCTTCGCCAAACCAGAATTAGCCGGTATCGCAGGAATGAAAGAGCGTGGAGATTTGAAATTGCAGGGAATGGAGACAAGGCGCTGCAGGAGACGAGCTGCCTGGGGGACAAGAGCCCCCAGACCGATGCCAGACTTCTACAGAAAATAAACCCCGGCGCGGCGGGCAGGGGCGAGGCTGACCCGGCGCGGGCGGCGGAGCGGAGCCGGGCGCAGGTGGACACCGGAGCCTGCAGCAGCCCTCGGGCCGGGCTGACAGCGGCGGCTCGGGGCAGTGGCGGGCTCGGGCGGCGGCGCTGGCCGGGCCCGGCGCGGTGAGTACCTCGGGAGGAGCCGGGCACCGCTGCATGGCACCAGCACCGCCACCGGCCCGGGCGGGGGAGCGCCCAGTATCCGCGCCGACTGCGGCTCGGGCGGGCTGGGCTGGGCTGGGCTGGGCTGGGCCGGGGCGGTGCAGCGCGGCCGCGGGGCCGAACCACGGGGGCGCGGGGGACACGGTGCTGCCCGAGAGCGGCGGGAGGAAGCGGCGGCCCCTCCGTACCGCGGCGGGCCGGGAGCGCCGCAGCGGGGTAACTAGCGGTCATCCTTTGTGCTCCGGCGGCGGGGCGGCGCCTGCAGCCGCGCCGTGCTCCCAACACCGCCCCGCCGCCCGCACCCGTCGCAGCCCCCGCGGGCAGGGGAGAGGGGCGGTGGCTGCACCCGAGCCCGGGCCCCGGGACCCCCGCCACTGGCGCTGCGGCTGTGGCAGCCCCGGGCTCGGGTGGCGGCCCGCCCCGCCTGAGCGGTGTTTTGCATAGATGAGCTCAGTCTGGACAGTNGGACAAGAGCCCCCAGACCGATGCCAGACTTCTACAGAAAATAAACCCCGGCGCGGCGGGCAGGGGCGAGGCTGACCCGGCGCGGGCGGCGGAGCGGAGCCGGGCGCAGGTGGACACCGGAGCCTGCAGCAGCCCTCGGGCCGGGCTGACAGCGGCGGCTCGGGGCAGTGGCGGGCTGGGGCGGCGGCGCTGGCGGGGCCCGGCGCGGTGAGTACCTCGGGAGGAGCCGGGAACCGCTGCATGGCACCAGCACCGCCACCGGCACGGGCGTGGGCGGGGGAGCGCCCAGTATCCGCGCCGACTGCGGCTCNCCCGAGCCCGGGCCCCGGGACCCCCGCCACTGGCGCTGCGGCTGTGGCAGCCCGGGCTCGGGTGGCGGCCCGCCCCGCCTGAGCGGTGTTTTGCATAGATGAGCTCAGTCTGGACAGTGGGGAGGGCGTAGGGCTCCCAGATCTATCATTTTGGGGGGAAAAAGTACATCCCCTGCCTTCGGGCTGCCCCGGTAACAGTCTGTCACGGGTTATAAAATAGAGGGGCAGCACCGAGTGCGAGCTGCCCATTCCCTCGGCACCAAGGTGAGAAAAATGTTTATCGGAGCCTCTTCCCGGTGTCCCCGGGGACGGGGGGACCCCTCGTGGGTCACACCGAGGAAGAACGGCACCGAGGAGGGGTCCTGGGAACAGCCCTGAGGGGCAGAAGGGCAGCAACCCGAGTCTGGAAGGTGAACTGCCGCTGACTCCATGCAAACTTGTGACCCTGGCGATTGGCTTAGTGTTTGAAGCATTTAATTTCCCTGATTTTCTCTTCCTCGCTGGGCATGCACTCTGATGTGTGGGGCTCTGATCTGCAGAAGTGGCTGGTATCTACATCTCCAGTGATGCCGTTGACCCCTGAACTGCTCAACATATTAGCAAGTTGAATTTAGATGGACAAAACTTATGACACCCAAAATAAACTATGTTTTTAACAACCTTTTTTCTGTATGTCTTCAAAAGACAGTTACATATGGCATGTCTACTGGGAATACTGTGACGCAAAACTCATTACTATTTCTGAGTTATCCATTGGAAGTGCCGTTAATGTACAATTTTTTTTTTTATGCTTTTTTTTTTTTTTACATTGAGGCAATTGTGTACTGGGAGAGGATACTCGAGTATATGTAAATTATTCATCATATGGACTTTTTATATCAAGATCAGATGTTTTTATATCAAGATCCAGTTCAACTACAAGCTGTAAAGCCATAGCTCCACTGATGGTAAAGGGAATTTTGGTGTTTTGCTGCTAACTTCAGTCTTATTACAGCACCTGCATTTGTCCCTAAAATAACTCATGAGTCAGATTTTCAAAAAAGCTTAACATCTGTGTGGGCACTAATGTTTGGGCCAGTCTTCTGAGAGCTCTGCGTACTGTGTGTGCATATGCTGTAAAAAGCTTTTCTGAAAAATAATCTAGTTCTTCAGCTGACCAAACATGAATCCCGATTCCCCTGCCTTTAAGTGAGGGGCTGTATCCAAACACTGTTACTGTGAGCAGGTCTTCCCTGCCTTGCTCCTGGGGAAACGTGGCTGGCTTCACGAGTCAGCTGCTGTCATTTTCATTGCAGTTTCTCCAAGACTTCACAATTGCAAAGAGCCCCTTGGGTTTCTCTGCCTTCCGTGAGACTGTGTTCTTGGCAGCGCCGTGGTGTGGGAAAAGGCTGAGGGCAGGTGAGTGCATTTCTCCTGAGTGCAATAGGCCCTGGGGCGATGAGTCAACAGCAGGGAGAGGATCCAGTCCTTGCTTTACCCAGGGCCTGGGAGTTTGTGCAGTTTCTGGAAATGACCTTCCCTGCTTTTGAGTGTATTCACTCTGGACTTCTGACGTTAGTGAAAAGTTAATAGTATCAAAGCAAGAATCCAGTTCAAAGGGAAAATATATGCATTTTCTGAAGATTTGTGGGGGTTTGATGCAAGCATGTCATTAACTTGCATCTATTCAATCTAAGCCTGTTCTGTCACTAAGATTGCAAAGATGTGTGTCATATCTTTGCATCTCAATGTTAATTATTTTTACTTTAAATTATTTAAAATCTATAAAATATGTATCTATTGCCTGTCCAAAGAAGAAAGTTTTTGTATCCAGTATCAGTATTTAGGTGCACACAAAACCAGTCAAAGATGTGAAGGGGAAAGGTGAGGTTCCACATTTAATACTGAGTCTGAATCTTCAGTTATATAATTTTGTATTCCACTGTGTAAGATGTACTGTCATATCCATCATACATTTTCATTAATCTTATAGGGAGCATGTTTAACAGCTTGCAATTTTCCTTCATTCTGCTACTTCCCATTATTTGCTATTAGCATGATTATTCACTGTCTTGATTACCTTTATGCAGTTAGTATTTCTTTCTCTTGTGAGTGGGCTGAATTCTCCACAAGTAGTCCTATAAATGACACCAATGGGGGATCTAGCTACAAATCCATTAATAGGAAAGAGTTGAGGTGTCATCTTTAAGACCTACCCTCTGCAGAGGAAGGTTGAAGTATGATTTTAACTAAGGCCGTCCCAGACTGTCCTATGTTAAAAAAAAGTCTGCACCAGCACATCGCTCTGACATGTTCCCCTGCCACCCTTCCTGCCTCAAACACCCTGGAGGACCTCTGGAAAGACCTTGAAGCATACCCCCCTTCTCTCTGCTTCTAGATTTGGAAATAAAAAGCCAGTAAGTCATTGCAGAATGTGTTTCCACTGGCACCAAGGACTCATCAAGTGGTCCCAGCTTATCTGCTCGTGTGGCGAGTGTGAAATGTGCACTGTTCTTTTCCTTCCTCACTGTGCCATCAATACCTTCCATGACCAAGCTAGGGCTAGTGACAACTTAGTCCATACAGAGTATTAATCTATGAAAAATTCGATATAACGAGTACAACATACTTTAGCTTCAATTCACTATGAGGCAAATCAGCATGCTCTTGGAGGAACCTGCGTGCTCAGGCTGCCCTTAGTTACACCCAGGTACCTGTACTGTGAGTAAGGGATACGTGTCACGTAACTACAAAGGTAACTTATCCAGCAGCCAGTCTGGAGAGGTTACACACATCGGCTGTGAAAGAAACGGTAGCTTTGACCACTGAGCTCTGACTTGGTCTACGTATCAGAACGAAATACTTCAAGGCCTTCATTGTGTGTTTATCTAGCAATAAAGAAAAAGTAAAATAGTTTGGAAAGGCAGTAACGTGAGAAGCAAAATATATTAATGTATTTAAAGACAAAAGCCCAAATTTTCAGTTAGGACAGAATCTGAGTTACCCCATTCACTGCTGGTTTTCAGTAGTGATGAGCTAGCCCTGAGGCAGACCTTCGCAGGGATCACAGAACACAGAAGGAGGTCTTGTCAACAAGCTTTTGTAACTTTCTTCTTTCTTTTGACTCTTGTGAAGCTGATGGCTCTTTTTATTTCTCCGGAGAAGAAAAGAAGACAAAAAATTACCATCTCTGGTAATTTCTAGTCTCCATGGAAACCTATGTGGTGCTCCGCAGTTGGGTAACACTTTAATATGTTGCAGCAGAAATCAGATGGAGGGAAGACTGGGTCCTGCACCTTGCCTGTTAATCTATTAAGAATGGTTTTGAAATTATTTTCACATTGTGTTGTAATCTTCACTTAGAGTAACCATGGAAAAAATCAAAGCAATCAAATTAAGCTATTATGACCTGATCCCACATACACGTATGCACATACCTCTGACACTCAGTTCGATTCTGATAGGCATTGACATTAATTTGGAAGAATTCTTTGGTTTTAGTAGGATTATATGGATTAGTACTATGGAAACTGAAAGCATAATAGGAAACTGTTTGCCAAGTTGACTCTAATAAAAATCTTGCCAGAGAGGTAGTAACTGTCTCCTTGTTGTAATTTGTGTGAGCAAAGCATTCTGAAAATCTGGAATCTTAAATCTTTATCTTTCTCTGACTTCACTCTTGTTCTTCCACTGCTACGGAAGAAATACATCTCAAAGCTCATTTATTCTGGGAAGATATGGTAATGTCATCTACCTGCCTCTTCAGCATATCTGTTTTTTTATTCCAAGCTTTATCAGCTTGAACACAAAGGCACATAATCTTACTGGGACAGCAGAAGGTGATACAGAGAAAAATATACAGAGAGAGACCAGTAGTTCTTTGTGACTGCAGTCAACCCATGACGAGTGAGTGCTCTCCACCACCTGCAAGTAAGTGAAGTGTACAGTAATGGAAATAATGCACCCTGCTGTCAGCCTGTACATACTCCTGCAGAGACAGCCATGATAATAAGATACACAAAGAAATACATTAATTAGAGACTTTTCTAAGCATTTTACATTTTGAACAATGAAAACACAGTATTCGCTTTACAACTGCCCTGTACCACAGTGGTGAAATATGGTAGTGACTTACGCTATTCACTATAACCAAAATACAAAATCTGATCATTTTGTATGTATTTTGAAGGTATTTACTGCATTTCTTTCAGAATACTGTGCAGAAAATGTATGCTAGTCGAGAGGATATTGGATATGATTTTGGAGATGACTCAAAAGTTGGAAGTAAGCCAATTAAACCTAATCCAAACATCGATGGAGGATGGGCTTGGATGATTGTACTTTCCTCTTTTCTTGTACACATACTTATCATGGGGTCCCAAATGGCCCTTGGAATACTCAACATGGAATGGCTTGAAGAGTTTAATCAAAGTCGTGGCTTAACAGCGTGGGTTAGCTCCCTCAGCATGGGCATTACACTTATTGTAGGTATGTTCCAGCAGAATTTATTTCAAAACTACGAAGATTTTTAGAATATGTTTGCCACTTATCCGTCAAATATTTTCTTACGGTTTTCCATTTTATTAGCAGACCTGCCCAAGTTTTCCTGAGTTGCCTTTTTAAAGTCACCAGGACAAATTTTACAAGTTAGAGGGAGAAAGGGAACAAGAGGGAAGATGATAGAGAAGAAAATTACTCCAGGAGACAGCGTGAGCAGGAAAGGATGCCTGTAACTTCAAGGTTTCACTAGAATTAAGAAAACAGATGATCCATGAAGCTTGTGGTCCTCCCCGTGCTCTGAGAGGAGAAAATGTTGAATTTGGATACATTATATTTCAGTCTGGCAACTGAACTAAAATTTATTTTTTAAGTTGTGGTTGGATCAACACAAAATAGTATCTGGAGGGGTATGTTTGTGTATATATGTATATATACACCTCTGTCTCCCTAAATTAAAATTCAAAAAGTTGCATTTAGGTCTGCCTAAAATATTCCACTGAAAACAAAATTAAGTTTACTTTCTAGTTACTGGTGCAAAAGGCCTGTACTCACACAGAGTTAATATTGGGAACAGCTGTTTCAGTTTCTTCCTCTGTTTAAATAGTCCCTTCTTCATGGGGCAACTTTGATTTTAGGTCCTGCTGGTATTTGCTAAGTATTTGATTGACTAGTTGAATTTTTCTTTCCATGATCCTAAACAGTAATAGGGAAAATACACGGAATTGCATGGTAGCCTGATGTTTAATGTTTTGTTTAAAACATTAAGAATCTTCAAGTGAAAAAGAGTACAGAGAATTAAATAAATAATTTAACATTTTTTCATGTTTTTAACAGGTCCTTTCATTGGTTTATTCATCAGCATGTGTGGGTGCCGCAAGACAGCTCTAATTGGAGGCATACTGAATGCCCTGGGTTGGGTACTGAGTGCCTATGCCTCGAATGTGCACTACCTCTTCCTTACATTTGGAGTGACAGCCGGTAAGAGCTGTACAAAAGTTTGAAGTTCTTTCAATTATTTTTTATTCCTTTGAAGACTATATGGATGAGTAAAGAGGGAAGTTTGACTGTAAAGTTTTTTTCAGCTTTTCTTTCACACTTTTTACAGCCTGCTGTCTTTTTAGAAAACTTATTTATTTACTCAGTGGATTGGGCCCAATGACTTTTGTTGTCAGTTAAATCTGCTGTGTGAAGATAGTATTTTTATCAGCTTCTTCCAAGTGAATATATTAGAGGACATTTGTAATTAGAAGAATTAATGTAACCCAAACTCTAACAAGTGAAATTTAAAAATGTTAAAACACTGTCAAATGATATGTCTAGCTAACTCTTCTCTTTGTTCCGGCAAGAAACTGCAAATGTTTTCTGCAGGAGTTGCTCCACATTAATGAAATACTAGATTATGATAACTATGTACTGCTTCAAAACCCATTTTAAAGGGTGTTGTGGGTTATTGCTGGTAGGCAGCTAAGCCTCACACAGCTGCTTGCTCACTCTCCTTAGTGGGGTGGGGTAAAGAATCAGAAGGGTAAAAGTGAGATAAAGACAGTTCAGTAGGTGAAGCAGAAGCTGCGCACACAATTGAAGCAAAATAAGGAAATAATTCACTGCTTCCCATGGGCAGGCAGGTGTTTACAGTTTCCAGTAAAGCAGGGCTTCACCAGGTGTAACTTGGGAAGACAAACGCCGTAACTCTGAATGTTCCTCCTTTTCCCCAGCTTTATTGCTGACCGTGGTGTCATATGGTATGGGACATCCCCTTGGTCAGCTGGGGTCAGCTGTCCCACTGTGTCCCCACCCAGCTTCTTCTCACCCCCAGGCTGCTTGCTGGAGGGCAGCGTGAGAAACAGAAAAGGCCTTGAGGCTCTGCAAGCACTGAGGAGGGACAGCTGACATGTCCCTGTGTTATCAATGCTGTTTTGGTCACAAACCCAAAACATGGCACTGTGTGAGCTACTGGGAAGGAAACGAACTCTGTCCCAGTTTGAATGAGGACTATGCATGTAGCTGTATTTCATTCATAGTTTCTAATAGAGTGTATTCAGATTACATCGACAACCACTAATAAGTAGCAACTCATTTTGCTACATTTTTTACAATCAAAATCACTCACAGAAGTAATATTTTGTCATTTTTATTGGAACTAAATCTCTAGAAAACCTTTTGGCGTGTGCAAGAGCCCAATCAAAAGCTGAAAAGGCGCGTGTGTTTAGGCATCTTTCTTGAAAACTCTTAGTGCCTGAATGCTCAGTTTCTAGCAGAAAGAGGCTTTGTGTGAAAAAATTTAGTTACTTTAAGAAACTTATGTAGAAGAACCCAGTATTATCTACTTAAAGCACTACTTGATTTTATTCACTGTTCATTCCTGGGAAGAGAAACTGTTGATAGGTATGAAACAAAAATGTTAAAGTGATCCAAGTAAGAAATACAAAATTTGGCCTTCAATTATCATCTGAGCAACACTGAGCAGTTCAAGGGGCTTTGGAATATTCACTCCACAGATAACGTGGTCAGTCATGTTTGTAAATGAAGCATGGTATCTCTGTTATATGTGACAAACAGAAGCATTATGAAAAAAATTGTTTGCAATACTAATAATAGCTTCAGTACCCTCTACTCCCTCAGACTACTCTTTCACAGAATTTTACAGGAACTGCAGAATTTCTGTACATAATTCTTTATCTAGCTCTCTGGATGGAAAAACAATGAAGCTAGCAAGGATGACTGTGATGACTCTGTACCACCACACCACAGATTTCAGTAATGTTGTAAATTCCTGAAAAAAAGAACAATAATTCCAGGCAGGGTTTGGCCCTTTTGGGAATTTCTGTTTCCATATAGATATTGAATATAATCAAGCAAACAGGAATCTGCACACTCAACCCTTGCTGCTTTTCAGAAGAGCACGCACAAAATGTCAGACAACAAGGCAGAGATTATACAGAGGATTTAAAGAGGGGTGTAAACAATATTTTCAGAAAAAAATCTGAGGCAAATTTTTATACGAGGTGGAGAATTGAGATGCTGTCAGAGTAATTCTGTCCAGAGAAGCAGTGACGAGATGCCGAAGAGGTTTCCTCCAGCTCCATGAGACCCCTGTGCAGCGGACGGACGGGGAGGCCTGTGGCCCTGTGCTTCCCTGCGCAGGCGGCGTGCCTCTGCACGCGGTTAGGCTGTTCTGCTGTGCAGCCACAGAATGAAAACGTAAAATAGCTTATAACATTTCTTATTTCTCAGGATGTGCAGGGAAGTGCAGTAAATGCTAATGCAAGCACAAGCCTGGACTGTTTTTTCACAAAAAATGCTTCTGGCAGGCAAAACAGGTGAGCTCTGAGAACAGTGCCGTGCCGGGATGCTGAGGTGCTTTTTTTCAGGGTTTGCTGGATAACAGCTCTTTTTATGGTCTAGCTGCAGCTAGATCATGCTGTAGCTGCATGCAGATACGTTACTGGCTATTTAGGAAAACTTTTACGCCTGAGACACTCCTCAGAATTATGATCACAGTGAATACCCTGCTTTTTAACTGTAAGTGGGGGAATTTCGACAAAGTTAGAGATCGGCCTTTTAAGAATATGCCTGTGCAGCTGTTGTGTGACCCTCCCTGGCCTTCCCCGGATGTGCCCACTAAGCAATTTCTGGTTGCTGGTACAAATACAGATATTTCAAAATAGGGTTTGTTTATGGTTGTCACCATATTAACTGTCAGCAATCTATTGTGGGATGTTTGGGGTTTTCCAGTGGTGTCATGCTGAACTGAGGCAAAGGTTTTATCTTCCATGTGTTTTCTCAGCAGTTAAATAGCAGTTTTGTGTTCTCACTGGAATGAGTGTTGCAAAGTGTGGAACATAGCACAAGACAGAAATGAAATCTAATATGAGAATTGAATGTTTATTTTCAGTTTTAGTACTATGCTTGTGCAAAAGTTATGAATAAAACTGATTTAATTTTTCACTGCTTTTTATCTTGTTGGCAAAAAGTTCAGATTGACTTCAGGTTTTATTTTCATAGGCGTTGGAAGTGGCATGGTTTATCTGCCTGCAGTAGTCATGGTAGGGCAGTATTTCCAGAAGAGAAGAGCGCTTGCACAAGGACTCAGTACCACAGGAACAGGCTTCGGAGCTTTCCTGATGACTGCCTTACTGAAGTACCTCTGCACTGAATTTGGGTGGAGGAACGCCATGTTCATCCAGGGTGCCGTCTCCCTGAATCTGTGTGTCTGTGGGGCGCTTATGAGACCACTCTCTGCCAAAGATGTTAGTGAAAAATGTGTTGTGAGAAGTAATAGTGAAGATAATAACGCAAAGGCTCTGTCCCGTTCTGCAGAGACTATAAAATCTAATGGAGTGTTCAGCGAAGAGCCAGAAAAAAAAGAAGAGGCAACAAATGAAGAAGTGCTTGACAGTGTTCAGCACACAGAAATTGGAGGCAAATCTAGAAGCGGAAAGAACATGTACGGACTGCGTGTTCTTAAGACAGTGAGCCAGCTGACGGTTACAGTCAGGAAGGGCTTTGCACTATGGTACTCCAGCTACTTTGGAGCTGCATCACTGTTTACCAATAGAGTATTTGTGGCCTTTATAATTTGGGCTTTGTTTGCCTATAGCAGCTTTGTCATTCCCTTTATTCATCTTCCAGAAATAGTCAAGCAGTACAACTTATCTAGTCAGAACAATATATTCCCTTTGACATCCATTATAGCCATTGTTCATATTTTTGGTAAAGTGATCCTTGGAATCATCTCCGATCTCCCATGCATCAGCACGTGGAATGTCTTCCTCACAGCTAACTTTACCCTGGTCACCTGCATTCTTACCTTGCCACTATTGCGGACGTATGTGAGCCTTGCTGTGGTTTGTGCTCTAATAGGATTTTCTAGTGGCTATTTTTCTCTAATGCCTGTTGTGACTGAAGATTTAGTTGGAACTAAACACCTTGCAAATGCCTATGGCATCATCATTTGTGCCAACGGAATATCTGCATTGCTTGGACCACCCTTTGCAGGTAAAGAGTTCAGATTTCTAGCCAACAGATGTTTGTATAATAACTGTGTGGCTTGTTATATTATTAAGCTTTCTTATATAATGAGCACATGTAGCTAACAAAATTACAGCTGCTCCAGAATGGACCGTAACATCCAGCTTTGCATTGCACAAATTTACAGGTCAGATCTGCTGGCTACCAGGTCACTATTCACACAGTAAAATTTACCATCCTTGCAAATAACCCCAAAAAACATGGCACCTATCCTTCCTATGGTATGTTTCCTTAAAATATTATAATATACTTTTTTTTTAATAAGAAAGGTTTGACCTATTTTTATGTGTTTTGTGTAGTATATGCACTATAAATACTTGTCTCTATCTAGATGAAAAAATGATGAATAGTTTTCTGGACAGGCAGGTGTTTATACCACAGTATTAGCCCCAAGAACTGTAGTGTGTTTGGGTGTTACCCCTTTCAGCTGCCAATGGACGTGTGGATTTAACTAACTTAGCTTTGCCTTCCTTCAGCCAGAAATACCTATTTTGAGGACTGCACTGCTCCTAATCTCTTTACGGCCATCCACAGGAGAAGGTAGAACTGAAGTGTATGTATGTTATCCCTAAAGTTACTTAGGTTGAAACAAACATTCATGATAAATTTTCTCACAGAAAGAGGCAGGGAAGCACAGGGGAGATACAGGAACCGATTGTCAATACCATAGCCGGACTGCGTCTGTCTTTTACAGATACACAAACAGAAGGAAGCAGTAAGAAACCTTGTGAGTAATGGCCGTGGTCAGCCAGGGAGGACGCTAGGCTGAGCTGAAGATACTAGCATAAGCAACCCAGAAAAAACAGAATGCTCTCACCTTCTCTCCCCATCATCGAGTGAGCTGACACAATTTAGAAGAAAGCTCATTTAGTGCTCTTTGAAAAGCAGCAGTGTTTTACTCCACCGTATATTCTTTCAGCAGTTCTCGGTCTGTGCTGAACACGTCTTTGGTCCTTAGTAATGAAGAAAGTAGGATGCAACTAGTTGGTGTAAAAAGAGCTTGAGGTTACATCGCAATGCAACCAGCATGACATGAGGGAATTTTGCTATTTTGGGTTCTCAGACCTTTCTGAAATAACTTTAATGTATTTTTGCAAAGGAATTAAGGTTGGAATGAGAGTCATCACAGTACTGAGATTCTGTCTCTTCAAAGTCTTTTACCGGTATGTGAGTCTTTGAGAAAGCTATTGGGAATGGGTTTGCTTGCACAAGGCACAGCATCTGAAGTAGCCTGCAGTATCCGGCATTTTACGAAGAAAATGGTAGGGTGAAAGAACTGATTGGTTTGGGATTCCAAAATGTTTATTTTAAAGTCAGACCTGTAATAACTTATTTGAAAAATGTACAGTTTTAGACAGAAGGTTGCTTGGCTTTGTAGGATAGCGCATAGCTAGAGTCCCATTTTAACACCTCCATGATATTTAAGTGAGGGGATAGGTTTTGCAGTGGTTACGAGTTTTGGTGAATGAACAAGAGATTTTGTTAATACATTTCCATTTGTAGCATCTAGACGAGAAGACAATCACCACCTCTTTTTTTCCAAAAAATATCTATGGATTTGACCACAATGTCAAATGAGAGAAATGTGCAGTATTTTGCATATTTTCCATGCAATGCACCTTGTTGTCAAGACTTGTAACAAGCATGTTTTGTCCTTATTTTGCAGGTTGGATCTATGACATCACAGATAAATATGATTTTTCTTTTTACATATGTGGCTTGCTATACATGGTGGGAATAATATTTTTACTTATACAACCTTGTATTCAAAAGAAACAACCAGGAGAAAAGTCTACAGAAGAGGCACAAGTCTAGAACAAATTCCATAAGTTTTTTTTGCAGATTTTTTGGTTTTTTTCATGTTTCTGTTGTATGACAGTATGAAGTTGCTTTTCTTATGGAACCAACCACATTGAGCTGTACTTCGGTGATAAGCAAATGTGCTCCAAAAAGCTAATAAATTATTAGAAATATGCTTTTTAAATGAGTTAAGATCTTTTACTTTAGAACTAACAAATACAGTGATTAAAAGCGCTAGTCTTTTAAAATCGGAACAGTCTAGAAGCCTTTACCCTTGCTTCTCTTCTACCGTTTCACCACTGACCTGGTGAAACTCCATTGACTGCAGTGCAGTTACTCCTGATTTACACTAGTCCTACAAGAGAATTTGATCAGGATATGAATGATTTAGAAAAGTCCTTCCTACTATGTATTCTGTCTGATAAAAGATTAGTTACTGAATATGAGAAAGTGATTGTATTTCTTACCTGGCTGGTCAAGTACTGTTGAAATGCTAGTACAAAAATTCAGTTGATCCAGTGTATTAAAATTACTATTTCTGTGAAGCAAACTGAAGAAAAGTTCTTATATTTTTCAGAAACGACTCTCTACTTCAAGGATTTTTTATTTTATTTTTTAATGTATTAAATAGCAAACCTCAATACATAGGTTGCAATATAAATGCTGTGACATTTAATGCACCTGAAGTAAAACAAGCATAAAAGCAAAAACGGGCAACATATGGAAAATATTATTGTTATTCACAGACTGGAGAATGTTCCCAGAAACATTTTGTAGTTTCTGTCTGCTTAACCTAATTTGAAGTATTGTAGAACTTTGCAACATTGTCATGACTCCCTCCATGGGACTTGTTTGTCAACTAAACAGTACTAAACAAACAGAGTTGGGAAACATTGGCCAAATACAATTTTAGAAAGAACTGGACTACAGCACACTAAATTTTATTAATTTAATAACAAAAAGTGTTAAATTATGATCAGGTGTGTTGCTGCTCATGATGTAGATCGTGAATTATCTAAGACTGGTCGTGTTTGAGATCTTTATTCACTAGAAAATTAGATAATTCAAAGCATGGAAGAGCTAAAAACCATTTAAAATATTCAAATAAATTTTCTTAAACCAATTTACGCACTTGGTAATCAATGCAGAATGTTTTGTATAATGGTAGAAAACATCATTTTTTCAGCTTTGAAAGGTGAGTCATGTTAATTTTCCTATATCAAATAAAAGTCACTGTAGGTTTTTTTCCTGCTAGCTTTATGCAAGTTTTTTAATGACAAATGGGGTTCTTGATTTAATACTGATATGTGCTGCTGGAATTCTTAAAAAAACAATTGATACTATTCAATTATATTGAACAAATACTGGGAAACAGTTCAGTATGCAATATCATTATACAGATCTTTTTTATAGCAGCAAGGTTGGTTAAAAAAAGTTCTGAACCTCAACTTGTATTGTTCTATATTGCAATTCACTAACTTTGTAGTTTCACACTTCTACAACCGTTGGCAGGGACATACTTATAAACAGATCACTGAAATGAGCCAAGTTAAAGAAGAAAACCTTAAGAAAACCACAACTACTCTTAAGATTTAGATCAAGTAATTCATATAGGATAGTTACGTATCACCTTTAAAATTCACACTAAAACACCTGAGGTGGCAGTGAACTGCAAGACATGGTGTGAACATGCAGTTAGTAATTTCTTAAGATCAACTTTTTTGTTGAAGAAAATGTTCATGTAATCTACAATTTCACATCAGTTCTTTTGTTACAAGTTTAATGTCTTCTTGGTGAATATTGCTGCTAGTTTATTTTAACTGAGCTATCTCTTATGGTGAAATATATATATATATAAAACTGATTATTTCCTTCAATTTCCTTTTTTTTTTTCCTTTTGAAAGATATGTACCCTTTATACTTAGATCTTCATCTTTTGTCAAAATCAACTTCATTTGCATATTACTGTAATGAATAATATGTTGTTCACTTATGATATCTGCAATATATCTTTCTATAGAAGTCCTTATTGGGCTATATGATGGGAATAAACTTACACAAAATTTCACTTTCTGTTCATTTACTAATTAAGGTTTTTTTAAGCTTACAAATGAAGAGTCTTCTGGAAAATGATTGTTCTCATTTCTTGTAACATAAGGGACAGGTACATGGTTGATCAAGGAGAAGGGAAAGTGGGCTGACAAAATCAATTTGAATTAGGATTTAAAAATCAATATTTGCTCAGTCTATATTGGCTAGCATGGGTTCTATTTTCCTAACCTGAAACTGCTTAAATCTGTTATGACAGCACAAGCTAAGAAAAAAATTCATTGGTGGTAAATTGACTGAAAGTGGGAAAAGGGGGTCTGGTTTTCAGTAGCCCTGCTCACATACTATAGTTCTTAAAATAATCTCTCTAAAGCAAAATTACATTTTATAGTGTTTTATTACACCGAACAAAAATTTTATGAATACAGTATGTTATGCACATTGTGACATTTGTATGTTAATATCCTAAAAGCAAATAGTCACAAAGAGGAAAGAACGTACAAAGTGTTTCTTCTATCTAAAGATCTACAATCACCAAATACTTCAAGAATATTGGTATATAGTTGTAGAACAAAATATTCTTAATCTAAGTTAGCAAACGGCTTTATAAAGAAATAGAATGATATTAAGAACCCTGTATCTATAGTTTTTAATAAATTTATAAAATTCAAGTTTAATATCTGACATGTTAAAAATTGTAAACCTAGTACACTCTTCAAATATTACACATATTCAAATACTGCAATCACTAGTTTTAATACTCCAGTCTTAAGTCTAGTCAATGGCAAATGATACATTAATCAGCTGGTACTTTCAGAATAATAATATTTGGCTTCTTAATTACTGAAGTTGATTGTTGGAGTAAGTCAGTAATGTAAGAACTGCCTTCATTTTAGCCCACATCAAACTCTGGAACCAGCTACATGTTACTTACATTGCAAATTTACCGTGGTGGGTACTAAAACCCTCAGCATTCATCAGCAATTTTTCTACTCAGAAATTATGTCTGGTTTTCTATAAAGGTAATAATGACAATGCCATAGCACCTGATGAAAGACATGGAGCATGTATAGCATGTATATAAAATAGAGAAGTCAGAAAGAAGGAGTAAAAAGAAGCCAAAACATTTTCTATTGCTAGTAACTGTTACGATGCTGACTGCAATAAAATTTCAGGATGCCCAACATATTAAACATTATATTATTTACATGTTGCTCTGAGTAACATATTTTTTTTTCCTCTTTGAATCCTTAAAATCATCTCCTTTCCTTAGTAAAGCAGAAAAGTCAGTAAGTCTGACCTGATAAACAGCAAATCCACACCTTATAACAATTGCTTCAAAAAAACCCCACAACACACCAAACATCCAAACATCTTCATTCCTTTAGGTTTTTGTTCAGAGCATCTTGTTTCTGCCTCTTCCTTCGGAGCTGCAGCTGAAGTCTGTTTGTGAAGAAGAATTGTTTCCAGCCCATTTGCTGTGCATGTTCTTTCATTTCAGGTGTAATTGTATCACACAATTTTTCCACAATCTTTTCCCATACTGCATCGCTGTTACATATCTAGTTGTAACAGAAAGTAGAAGCTTAAAATAATAATTTGTCTCATTCATTGCTGATTTTACCACACAAAATGTGTTTAGACAACACAAGATGCCTTGTATGAAGGTCACTTGCAGTGCAAGCTGCCCACCTATCTTGAAAGATGCAGAATTAGTTAAAGCTCACAATGATGTCAGTGGAAGTTTTGCCCAGTGTTGCCATCACAAGATATTGCATGTTGTTCTGTGAAAAAGTTGAGAAGTTTATTTTGGTACAATATCAAAGGCTTTTCTGCCGCACTAAAAGCGGCTGTAATGCCACGTACTTTCCCAGTATGTAATTCATACAGCCCCACTGAAATCCATGAAGCTGTGTAAGATCATGCCAAAGAACTTGTCAGGATGTAGAAATCACACCACCAACACAAATGTCTTCTAAAGGTAAGTAAAAGAAGCAAACTGACTTTGGACTTAAAACAGAAATGCAATTTTAGGAAGGTTTCAGAAGCACTGTAAGGATTAAGCCAGTTTCTCCAGAGATGTTTCCCTCTTCCAGAATCACTCCATAAACAGAATCAGGTGGAAAAAGTAGATTATAAACAGGAAGGAAAAAATGATGTAATTTGTTAGATGATGGAACCATTACAAAAAAAAAATAGGAAGATACTCTGTGTATATGAACTGCCCGTTTAAAGTTATACCAGAGCATAAGTAACATTGATTCTTCTCCCAAACATTCCACTTCTCTGCATGTGTAATTGCAGGGACCTAAGCAGAACTGTACTACACCACCCCAATGCAAGTGGTGGGTACGTCCATCACAAGTAGGAGCAGAAACAGAAAAGCAAAAGTTCTGGCCTTAACTTCTGTTACATACTGCTGATGTAGCTGGATAGCTTAAACTATTTAATTCACTGACTACAGCAAAGCTCTATCAGGGTATGTGTGCTCCTACTTTTGTTCTGGAATTGTGAGAGTGATCATGCTGCAGGCACACACAATGTGCTACCATATTTTAGCAAAGGAAAAGCCGGGATTATTAGGGGGAAATTGCTGTAGAAGTCCTGAAATGAAAATAGATGCATTTTTAAAGTTTTCTTTAAATTGTGGCTTACTCTGTCTCTACCCGTTCTGCTGTTTCTGTCAAAAACGGACACCATCAAGTTAAAACTAGTGGAGACTGGTTTTTAGTATCATGTAATTGTATTTCCAAACACAGTATTCTATTAAAAAAAACAGAAATAAAAGATAATCCCTGTCATTATTGTGGCTCTCTTTCCGTGCCAATGGCTCCTGAATTCCGTCACACCAAGCAGCCCTCCCGTCTGCAACCCGCCGCTCCCGCCTGCCGGGGCCCCCGCGGAGCGCACGGTACAGCCCAGCCCGGCCCAGCGCAGCCCGCCCGGCTCTGCTGGGAACCCGGCTCCCTCTGGCGGGAGCAGACTCTCGGAGCTCACGGAGAGCTTCACTTGTGCCTGTTTTGGCTACCTAAGGATCCTGTACGAAATAAACCAAACGAATCGTATCTTAAGCTTGCGCTGGGAGACATCACAATATCGAAGTTTGCTTAAAAAGTATCTGGAGAAGTCACAGAGTGCTCCAACGGCAGCATCCGCGTTGGGACTTCTGTTTTTTTTTTTTTTGAGATGGAGCTTCTTTTACAATACTTAAAAATAGCGCCTAGTGAAAATCTAAAATACTTTGAAACGCATATTGAAAGCATCTGGATACTCTGGAGAGCAGGATTAATGCTCGGCACTCCACAGTCAGAGAAATGCCATGTTCAGGTAAAAAATGAAGCCACCTGTTTAGTTCAGCCTATGAGGACACATTGCACAGGATGGATGTATGGAGCCTTTCACACTCCACTTTTCAGTCTTGAGTTCAAGGACTTTTTTTTTTTCCATATTTGAAAATCTGAATATGCTATTTTATAATTCCACAGAGCGCAGCATTCCAGCCTGCACATAAATTAGTCTGGAAATAAAAATTCATAGTATTGGGACAAAATTTTAATTCCTTAAAAATACTGCTGAAATGAGAGAAAGACAGCATGGCATTACTAGTTGTAGTAGGTTATTTAATTGTGCCAAAATCTTAATCTTTATTATTACACAACTTAATTCTTTCTAGGATTTCCTTAAATTCCAGAATATGCAAGGTGTTGTGTTAAACTAACAAAAAGTTTAGTGCCCTCCGCAGCACCTCATTCTATTCTGCTCACACTCTGCAAATGACAGATGGATTGAAAATATACTAATAAATAATTTCCTGCTCTCCCTTCTATCCATTCTCTTCCTCTTAAGTTGTTTTCATTCTCTCATCCTCTACCAGTTGTTTCCCAGTCACAATATCAACTGTTTTATCTTCAAACTGAAATAAAGCCCAGAACTCAGCAAGCTTATCTGCTTCCATCTGCCCTTCATCTCTAAATTAATGACACACTCTATTTTGCTATCTTGCCATTTTCTCCTGTGCTTTATTTACACTGTGTCCTATTTCTTGTGCCCACTTGAACATCTTAGTAGCCACACCGTAGGCACAATAGTATGGCCATGTCCTCTTGAACTGTCAGCAGTCTTATGCAGAACTTTTCCTGAACTCTTGGGCCATATAGCCTCAAAATAATGCAAACCCTGTGTGTAATCTCATCCTGATACAATCTGGAGAAGTAATCTGTACCAGAGACATGTCCTGTTTTCCAAACTAAAAGGTTAATCTGTCTCTCTGAAGCCTTTCAGAGAGTATCTAGCTGTCACATCAGACTCAAGAAGACTAAACCTGTTTTTATCTTCCTCCTAAGGTCTCACCATCACTTATGGTGATAAGTAACTTGACAGGCTTCATTCTAGGCTCCTACAGCACCCCTGGGGATAAGAATCAAGTTATTTTTCTCTTTAATATGCTTCTCTTACCATTTTTAATAAGATAAAACCCTTCTCTCCACCCCCCCCCCCCAACTGAGTTACTGCGGCAGCCTTTTCTCANAGCAAGCTTATCTGCTTCCATCTGCCCTTCATCTCTAAATTAATGACACACTCTATTTTGCTATCTTGCCATTTTCTCCTGTGGTTGCAGTTTCTAGACATTACAGTAATACAAATCATAATGCAAAGCATAGCTTTTACATTTCAAATACTTAATCCTTGAAGTAGTGCATAATGCCCAACTATGGGTTACAATGGAATTATCTGTATCATTGTCTTTACTATATGCAACAAATGCTTGCAGGATAAGCACAGTCTCTCTAACAGCCCAAGATCTAGTTTTTATTGCAGCCATTCCGTTGTTTGTATACAGATGATTAATTTATGGCCTCAAACTTTAAGTAAAGCAGACAGATTGATAATTATGTTAAATGTGAGATGAATCACAACCAACATACTACACAGCAAAGCTAACAATTTTAAAATAATTTAGATTTTTTTTTTTTTTTACCATATTATATCTGCGTGAAACTCGAGAAAGCCTGGCAATGTCTTCAAGCTCCAGAAAGGAAATGATGTACTGGATCAGCGGGACAGGAAGCCGTTCCAGCAAGTCATAGTTACCTTAGCACAGATTGCGGACATGTTCCAGAANTCCACAGTCAGAGAAATGCCATGTTCAGGTAAAAAATGAAGCCACCTGTTTAGTTCAGCCTATGAGGACACATTGCACAGGATGGATGTATGGAGCCTTTCACACTCCACTTTTCAGTCTTGAGTTCAAGGACTTTTTTTTTTTCCATATTTGAAAATCTGAATATGCTATTTTATAATTCCACAGAGCGCAGCATTCCAGCCTGCACATAAATTAGTCTGGAAATAAAAATTCATAGTATTGGGACAAAATTTTAATTCCTTAAAAATACTGCTGAAATGAGAGAAAGACAGCATGGCATTACTAGTTGTAGTAGGTTATTTAATTGTGCCAAAATCTTAATCTTTATTATTACACAACTTAATTCTTTCTAGGATTTCCTTAAATTCCAGAATATGCAAGGTGTTGTGTTAAACTAACAAAAAGTTTAGTGCCCTCCGCAGCACCTCATTCTATTCTGCTCACACTCTGCAAATGACAGATGGATTGAAAATATACTAATAAATAATTTCCTGCTCTCCCTTCTATCCATTCTCTTCCTCTTAAGTTGTTTTCATTCTCTCATCCTCTACCAGTTGTTTCCCAGTCACAATATCAACTGTTTTATCTTCAAACTGAAATAAAGCCCAGAACTCAGCAAGCTTATCTGCTTCCATCTGCCCTTCATCTCTAAATTAATGACACACTCTATTTTGCTATCTTGCCATTTTCTCCTGTGCTTTATTTACACTGTGTCCTATTTCTTGTGCCCACTTGAACATCTTAGTAGCCACACCGTAGGCACAATAGTATGGCCATGTCCTCTTGAACTGTCAGCAGTCTTATGCAGAACTTTTCCTGAACTCTTGGGCCATATAGCCTCAAAATAATGCAAACCCTGTGTGTAATCTCATCCTGATACAATCTGGAGAAGTAATCTGTACCAGAGACATGTCCTGTTTTCCAAACTAAAAGGTTAATCTGTCTCTCTGAAGCCTTTCAGAGAGTATCTAGCTGTCACATCAGACTCAAGAAGACTAAACCTGTTTTTATCTTCCTCCTAAGGTCTCACCATCACTTATGGTGATAAGTAACTTGACAGGCTTCATTCTAGGCTCCTACAGCACCCCTGGGGATAAGAATCAAGTTATTTTCCTCTTTAATATGCTTCTCTTACCATTTTTAATAAGATAAACCCCTTCTCCCCCCCCCCCCCCCCCCAACTGAGTTACTGCGGCAGCCTTTTCTCAGGCTCTGACTGGGACAGAAAACACAATTTTGAGGTATTCAGACCTGCAAAAATAAGCTTCCTAGATCACAGCTCTAATAAATTATCTTTCCATCCCTCCAATTACCTGACTCTTTACAGACTGGGAAGTTGGAATAGCTGATGTATCAAAGGCCTTTCCAACACAGCCTAAGTTATGACTTTTTTTGTACCAACACATTGGCCCTTATAAACTGCTGCTATTCACTCTTTAATGCTTCAATTCAACACATTCATACTATTTCCTGTATTTTCCTGATAGTTGGAAAGAGCTTCCCAGCAAGCAAGTGTAATATAATCTCTTTCTCCTTGCTGCAAGACCTACAAAAATGTTGAAAAAAAAAATCTCTTTTCTTGTGCTCCTGTCTTCTGTCAAAAACTTAAAATGTAAGCTCTCTAGGAATGGCAATGATTTTTTGTTTGTTAATACATCTAGCATAAGGGGATCCTGGTCTGTGGTTGCAGTTTCTAGACATTACAGTAATACAAATCATAATGCAAAGCATAGCTTTTACATTTCAAATACTTAATCCTTGAAGTAGTGCATAATGCCCAACTATGGGTTACAATGGAATTATCTGTATCATTGTCTTTACTATATGCAACAAATGCTTGCAGGATAAGCACAGTCTCTCTAACAGCCCAAGATCTAGTTTTTATTGCAGCCATTCCGTTGTTTGTATACAGATGATTAATTTATGGCCTCAAACTTTAAGTAAAGCAGACAGATTGATAATTATGTTAAATGTGAGATGAATCACAACCAACATACTACACAGCAAAGCTAACAATTTTAAAATAATTTAGATTTTTTTTTTTTACCATATTATATCTGCGTGAAACTCGAGAAAGCCTGGCAATGTCTTCAAGCTCCAGAAAGGAAATGATGTACTGGATCAGCGGGACAGGAAGCCGTTCCAGCAAGTCATAGTTACCTTAGCACAGATTGCGGACATGTTCCAGAACTTGGGCACCAAATACTATAGCAATCTGAACTGTGACAAAAAACCAAAACCAAACGAAAACCAACAAACCCAAGAGACAACACATTTGTAAAAGCCTGAAATTTCTTCCCAATAATCCCACATTATTCACAGATACCTTAAAAAAAATCAGAAAAGTCAGCTCAATTTTTAAGTGTTTTCTAGAGAAAATAACATATAATATCTTATACAGAATATTAGTAATTTATAGTATAGTAGTTACTAGTGACATCCAGGAAGCCGGAGCAGTAAAAGTACTTCAGTTGTATACTTTGGGGAAAATAGTTATGGCTCTGACATTAAGAGCACCTGTAGTTCTTCTTATCTTATGCAGGTACAGTTAAATGCCTACAATGAAATTGAAGACATCTGACTGTGTGGAACAGTGAGAGCTACGGACAGAAATAATATCAATATAACAATACAACTTTTTAGAAACATAGTATTTGTATATTTATAATAATTCTGTTAGCATTTTTCTGAAAACAAACCCGTTCTATATTAAAATGTTACTAAAAACAGATGGAAAATCCCATGTATGATTTTAAAGATAATTTTAGAAAGAGGAAGAAATTACTAAATGTTAGGAAAGAATGGCAACTGTGGCCTTCAATACTTCCTATGGGATAGGAGACCTCTGAACCACCAATAACACTTTTCAAGAAAAAGCAGGCAGATCTTATTTGTAAACTACTGAAAATACACACAGGATAACAGTACAAAACTGCACCTTAGTGATAATTTAACTGCTTGAATCATTGTATCCCAGTATTCTAAAACATCATTTGACAAACACGTGACATTAATATAATGTCAGATGCCACAGTAAAATCTTCCAGTATAAGCAATAAGGAAAAAAAAACAAGCTAAAATCCTCACCAATATATATTCACATATCAAATCTACTTGTAGGAGGTAAATTAAAAAAAAAATTCAAATTATTTTTTGAAAATAAAACCACTAAAACCTATTGTTAAAATTCAGCAATAAATTCAGTGTAATTCTTGGCAAAAATGTATAGAAGACTACTTCTTTGAAAGCTCAAGTTTATAAAAATTGATAATCAATTCTGTAAAATTAAAATGTGGTGCAGCTCTTTGCCTTAACTAATGGCGCAATTATAAACACCTACTGCAAAAAAACGTCGCATATTTAAAGACTCCCTGAGCACTAGCCACATTCAACAGGCAGTCCACTTGCTATTGGTTCATGACACATTCATTCTAGTCAAAACAAGTAGAAATAACTGGAATTAAGGATCTCTTGATTGTGCTGTAGAAGTGTTGGATTTCAATAAGCAAAGCATAGAAAACCTGTGTTGGTCTTATTTCAGACCCTAAATGAAGATAAACTCAAGTTTACTCTTGAAAAAGGTATATTCTACTGAGGAAAGTTTTACACTCTCCTCTACCACCTGAGATTCATAGACTTCTTGGGAAAGCAGAGCTCCTCTGCCTAGGTGTGAATAAGATGACGTCTACCAAAGCTGTTGATGAGAAAAACAGGACTTCATTTGGAAATGACATCTTTCAATCTCATTATAAAAATAGGATAAATATCAAGTCACATCTGTGAATAAAGTTTTTTTATGTCTGTCTGAATGTAATCAGAATACAAGAGCAGCTTTTTGGAAAAAAAAAAAAATCTCACCAATTCACGGAGATTGGGAGAGAACAANCACTTTGATGTTTATTTAGTGGTGTCCCCAACTGCCTTTCTTCCTCTGGCTGTATGCTCCTGAAGTCACGTTGCTCTTGTATAATTCCAAGTACCTGTTGCACTTGGTGTTACCTACATTAAATCAGATTGGGAATCCAAGTGGCTCATGACATGGCCATAAAAACAAATGTGCTGATACAGAGGATTATAAAGACTGAGTTATTAGAAACACAAATATTGCTTTCTGGCCTATTTTTGTTGCCAATGCTTCTGTCATTGTCTTATAATGAAACTACCACTCTTGCTGGGATTAATCCTATATTTACATTTACTGTCATGTGTTTTGTTTTTCCAGTATTCACACATTAATTTATATTAATAAATTAACAAAAAAAAAAGCCTATTAGCCAAAGCAATCACACCTTTCATGAAGGTTATTGCAGATCAATATTGCTAGATTATTCCATTATATGCCAAAGCAAATTTGTAATTATTATTGTCATCTTGCTCTGAAAAGATGAATCACCCAAAAAATCCTCCAGGGATGCTTTACATTCCCCAGGTCCTGATTCATAAAATTGATTCCTACATGAGATTTTCCACCACCTCAAAACTACCTACAATTGTGGAAGAAGAAAAAGAAAATGAAAAAAAAAAAAAAAGAAGAAGAAATTAATATGAAGTACCATGAAATAAATACGTCACTAAGGTANAATTAAGGATCTCTTGATTGTGCTGTAGAAGTGTTGGATTTCAATAAGCAAAGCATAGAAAACCTGTGTTGGTCTTATTTCAGACCCTAAATGAAGATAAACTCAAGTTTACTCTTGAAAAAGGTATATTCTACTGAGGAAAGTTTTACACTCTCCTCTACCACCTGAGATTCATAGACTTCTTGGGAAAGCAGAGCTCCTCTGCCTAGGTGTGAATAAGATGACGTCTACCAAAGCTGTTGATGAGAAAAACAGGACTTCATTTGGAAATGACATCTTTCAATCTCATTATAAAAATAGGATAAATATCAAGTCACATCTGTGAATAAAGTTTTTTTATGTCTGTCTGAATGTAATCAGAATACAAGAGCAGCTTTTTGGAAAAAAAAAAAAATCTCACCAATGCAAGGTGTTTGAGTGCTACCTACTCTCTTAGCCACCAAAGCCTCAGATCTCAATCCAGTTCCTGCAGGTGCAGTTATGAAGTTCTTCATTTTCAGACCAGGTCATACCTCAGCTATTCGCTGCAGTTGCTGAATTAATGTGTCTTTGGCTTAGTATTTTCAGGAGACTGTTTCCTCTGCGAACCATGACCCAACCTATCTTGTGACAGGGCATCTCTTAAAACTAATCCATTACTGAGAACCAAGATTGTAAGAAGATGCAGAGCAATAGCTACTTGGGACACATAGTTCCATGGAACTTTGGGAAAAAGCATAATTATTTCAAATGTTCTCAGTGGCAAGTCTATCAGGAACAGGCTGGAAAACAACTCTATAAATCTCCACTTTGATGTTTATTTAGTGGTGTCCCCAACTGCCTTTCTTCCTCTGGCTGTATGCTCCTGAAGTCACGTTGCTCTTGTATAATTCCAAGTACCTGTTGCACTTGGTGTTACCTACATTAAATCAGATTGGGAATCCAAGTGGCTCATGACATGGCCATAAAAACAAATGTGCTGATACAGAGGATTATAAAGACTGAGTTATTAGAAACACAAATATTGCTTTCTGGCCTATTTTTGTTGCCAATGCTTCTGTCATTGTCTTATAATGAAACTACCACTCTTGCTGGGATTAATCCTATATTTACATTTACTGTCATGTGTTTTGTTTTTCCAGTATTCACACATTAATT
>VZTO01005698.1:2160-20998 GCA_013400615.1 Syrrhaptes paradoxus | reverse complement strand
GCCAGTGAGAATACTAGTGAGATGTACATTTATAAACACACGTGGATATTAAAAAAAAAATACACTCCATAGAGTCTTATTTTTTCTACTGGCGTATAGAAAAAGAAAATTAAAAGCAAGCCTTTAGTTAACTGTCAATAAGCCACAGAAGACTGCTCACATCTATACTGACTCAGGAACACAGAGTTAAATTTACCATTACATAATCTTAGACCTGAAAAGCGGTTGACATCTCTCAACATGAAATTTAACTTTAGATCTCTCCAGTATTTCAGTGTCAAAATGC
Source organism: Syrrhaptes paradoxus (assembly GCA_013400615.1). Lineage (NCBI taxonomy): Eukaryota > Metazoa > Chordata > Aves > Pterocliformes > Pteroclidae > Syrrhaptes > Syrrhaptes paradoxus. The sequence continues at coordinate 20,712 of VZTO01005698.1, read as the reverse complement.
AGATTTTAAAGTTGAGAAGAATTAAGTATTTGTAATCCACAATGAGTTGCATTCACTTTCATCATTAATTTTCAAATTAAATTCCAGACAGTCTATGAAAGCAGGCCTACATCAATCATTTCTGCATTTTTCAAGTCTTGCTTGCATCTTGTTGATACCTCACATACAGTAACAGTAAATACGTTTGAATAAAGGCTTAACATCTACATTTGAATGTCAAATATTGGCAGTTAAAATTCATCATTTTGATGTTTATTGTGGCTAATATATTATTATAGGAGGTAATCAGAATTACTAAATATTATTTCTGACAGCATACATGCAAAATAGCTTTGATTAACTCTGAGACATATTCGCAATACTCTGTAAAATAACCTGCATTATGTGAATGAAAGAAAAAAACATTCTACTCCGTTGCAAAAGTTCATCCTATTTTACAACACACACAATCTCTACTCCTTTACAGTGAAACAGCTGCCTCTTTGAAGGGAAAAAAACCCATTAATCCAATCTGCATGCTACAATTTAATACATGAAAAATAAATTGTACTACCAGAACATTTTATAGCAGCACCGTTAACACTTCTGTAATGCACATGCACAGTATAGACCACCACATTGATAAAATAACACCACTTAATATACTAGTGAGAATATGATGATTCTACGCAAAAGAGATCATAAACCACTTGTTGGTCTGTTTCAGTGATGATCTTGCTACCTGGGAAGGCTTTAGAACTAAAACATTTGGTAGCTCACCATGTGGATAACAGGACAGTAAATGCTGTGCTGTACTGCACTTCCAAAAGCTCTTTTTATCTCTAGCAATTTAGGGACAATCAGCATGCAAGGCTACTTCCATTCTTACTTGTGGAAAACATGAGGTGAGAATAAGGTCAGAACAAAACTGATATGCAAATAGAGAAAGAAAAGACATCCTTCTACATGTTCCTCAGCTTGCGTACTCTTCAAAATGGTATGCAAGAATACTGTAAATTATAAGGACAAAAAAAATCATTCTTAAAGGAGAAAACAAACCTGGTTAATAGGCTTTCTCTTGGCCTTTTCATGTTATTGTTGAAAGTGACATTTCTTAAAAAAAACCACCACCAACAAAAAATTTCTCGGCAGGGAAATGCCAAGTGTAACTGAAAAATAAAATAGCTACCTGCCCTCAAAACCACTTACAGAAATGATTAACGATCACTGTTGCTTTTCAACTTTTGAACTTTAATAGCTAAGAACATTATTCAGATTAATTAATCAATACAGTAATATTTAACTCTGCTTTTCCCAATGGATATTGCTGTGAAAATAGCTGTAACTGAAGCAGATAAAATATAGTAAGTTAAACAACCTAACCAGCAAGACCACTCTCCCATCTAATTACACTACATCAATAGAAAGACTTAATACGTTCACCAATTAAAGTAAGTCTCCCACTGTGCTAGACTAGTGTGCAGGCAAGCTTTTCTTGCTCCTATATAGTAACTTCTTAAATATTCTTTTACTTTCTGACCAGCTGGTCAGAGAGAACGTCCCACCCATCCTCTGACTAAACAGGTAGCATCAGTACTGTTACTTGTATATATTTGTGCCTCCTGCCATTTATAACATCACTCTAAACTTTAAGATAGTAATTAATAAACACAAGTAATTAATAATACAATGTTAATATTTTCATAAGAAAAGTACTTTGTGCAATTTAGCAACAATTTAAAGAGAAGCCTGTTTATCTGGATTAAATGACCATCTTCACAGTTCTTCGTTATTTCTTCTTGATAGACTGAAATTCACATGTAATAAAACTTCAGTTTATTGAAGTATATAGAATACATTTAAGTTAAAATTAGAACATTTATAATGCATTTAAAACTTGAGACCTACTTAAATTACTTTTAGATTAAATCTCAAGGCAGTCAGGAATAGTCACATAATGCTGTTAAAGTACAACACATGTATGAACTGCAGACCTGCATGTTCCTTTGGAAAGATCTAGAAAGTAATAATGCCTCTCTAGTCTTTACAGATTGCAGAACATAACAAACCAACTGTGCTACTTCTATTGCAACTGCTTTCTTTAACAAACATCCAAGTTTTTAATCATATAGAGTGACTGAAGTACATAAGAAAACAGAGTTGATTGTTATGATTGCTATGACCTTTTTTCTTTCTTTTTTCTTAATAAAGCTTTTGTTTTTCTGCATGATTTTGAACATTTGCAATTAAAGCTGTTACTTTGCTATGATTGGCCAAATGAGATTATTTTGAGAGTCCTGATTTGGTTAATATGCAAGAATGTGAGCAGTGTTCATTAGCAAATGCAGCTTGGCAGAATGAACTACAATGGTTTCAGGGGTGGGGTGGGGGAAATACTACTTGTGTACCTCAAAATTGCTGGCAGGTTTTGACCTGCTTTATTGGATAAGAAGGCAAAATAGGCTATCAGCAGGTTGCAGTTAATGAAACCTTCATATATACAGGGTTCCCAGAAGCCTTTGAAGGAAAACTTTCTAGAAGTAAGACCAAAAAATGAACAACACCTGGGTGCAACCATGCAAGAGTTCACCAAACGGAAATTCAACTAAACCCATACACTCTTGTGATTCCGTATTTCAGGCATGTACAATATGAAATCAAATAAGTACTAGCTGCTGCCTGTTATGTCTGTGAAATTGGATGCTTTTTGCTTTTCTTCTGCCAAATTATTACCTTTTTTCCAAATTTAAAGTAACACTTAAAACATCTGTGCTTCATTTGACAATTGCTACAAAATTCTATGTTTGCATATGCTATGGTACAGGAAGTTATACAGGTTACTATTTTGTCTACAATGATAGGATTACATCAGTACAGGATAGTAGTTTCCTTCTCATGTGCACTGATGAGCAACAAGAACAAGAATATCATGTCTCTCTGGGATTTATTAGACACACTGCATTTTAAAATCTTTCTTAGGATGTCCATTTGAGATATATGAAAGAGTCTGAAGTGCAAAACCTAATATGCTGTGCTAAAGAAACTGTTGTACAAGAAAAAGAAAAAGTTCTCTCAGACCATCAGGTTGAAAATTTGGACAATTGTGTGTACTTGAAAGTTTGTACTGATTCTTCTCAGGATCACAACAGTCATCATGCAATCACACATACTGTCCTCCCCTACATCTGCTTTGCTTTTGGAGAAAAAGAAACAACTACTATTAATAGCAAGAAAAAATTCAAGTGCATGGAAAAAAAAAGTCACAATTACAAAATTTCATATGTAGGAACTATGAAGCTGATCATTTTTCCCTCACTTCACTCATACTCAGAAACATCATCCTGCTTCAGCTAATAATGCCTTAGCTCTGCATCTGTGTGTTTGTGACTACCAAAGGCTTCCACTTAAAGTATCTGAAAAGCATTTTAGTAAAATACAGGAGGAAGAGAGGATAAAAAGCTTGGAAAAAATAACTGTCTTTTTCTTTGGGGAATGCAGTAGTTATGTTTGAGCAAGAAATCTGCTGCCTTCACACGGTCTCTTCCCTTCCTCTCCGTTACATACCTGGTTTACTGCTGTACCAGTATCTTTCCTCATTGCTTTTCACAGAACTTGTTGCAGAAAAAACATAAATAAAAAGGCAGGAAAATAAGAAAAAACAGCTAAAGATCTCTACCACAGATGCTAACAGCACAGGTGCTTTGGAGGCTAACTTCCACCTTTATACAGACTTGTGCACACCGATCAGAGGAAACAATACAAGAGCAGAAGAATGAGAGACAATGCAGAAGGGAGAGGGCTGTGTGCTGAGGGGAAAGCCACGCTACCAGAGGGAATAAAATATTACTCTTGAGGATCAGAGTCTTCGATTATGAACATGACACTTGCCATTTATTAACGTGATTAAACAGGCAGACCTAGATAAGACTGACACAAAGAGATTATTCCACTATTTAACAGAACAAAGGATGCTAGTTAAGTGCAAGACATAACATTCCTTTCTAGATGGATAAGACACTGACAGGTTTAATTTGAAATAATTTCTTTTCATTTCATCCTCCTTAACTTCAGTTTCAAGGTCTCCTTGTTACAATTGCAAGTCTAGTCTATGCTTTAAATTTCTACTTTTTTTCTTTCTCTCATTTGGTTTTTATTTTTTGGGTTTTTTTGTTTGTTTTGTTGTTTTTTTTTTCATTAAAGAAAAACTAAACAACAGAACAGTCTGGCTCTCCACTAAGTGAGTAAAAGTCCTAAGAATAGTAGTGTTCCAATGGAAAGTCCTTTTCTGGGGAATCTGCATCTCTTTTAGCAAGGTATGTCCATGTAAGTGGCAATCCTTTTTATTACAGATTAAGTCTTCAATCTTTGCACTGCTCCCTTCCTGGATACTTCCTGTCATCCTAATTTGTATATATATGCACGCAGTCTAATCTAATATCTGCTGAAAACTGTTTTCCTATATTTTGTATGTGGTCAGCTCACTGTCAGCACGGACATATCTTAAGTTTGAGAAACACGTATTGCGCTGGCCCCTAAAATCTCATCACACTGTTTAAGAATAGACTAACACTCTCAATGTGTTTTCCAAAGTTGCTGTCTATTTACAGTTTTAATTCTACGTGATCAAATGAATCCATCACATTGTGCAGGAATTCTCATCTACTCAATTCCCACCCCTGCCTCCAGCTTTTTCAGAAAAAGCTGTGGCGGCAAGTATATCCTTTTTCCCTATCAGTTATCAACTCAGTATTATAGGTAGCATACTCTCGGAAAAGTTTTTTTTTCTGTTTCTTCAAACACTAGTTTTGTCCAGTCCAATTTTAATTACTTGTTTTACAGTAAACTTAATACTCCTTACCTGTAGGTTTCAGTCTCATTGTAAACTGCATAGGAAGGAATAACTGCACAATTCAGCTGTAGCACCAATTTAGTGAATGCTGAAATCCATCCTTTCATTATCAGTTGTCATGATAATTTGACGTGTGTATATTAAAAACATATATTGCATTTTCTGTCACAAGTATCTGCTTGTTCTGTTGACGCTTTCCAGCTACACAGCTTCTCTTGCCTGCAACCCCATCTTTAGCATTTTCTTGACCTCTATTGTTCACTATCATCCTATTATGTTATTTAGGACTCTAGTTTCACACATTCTCCTAGGCTTCTGCTTCTACATCATTTTGCCTTTTTTTGACAAATGATTTTGATCATTTAACTGTGCACTAGCGTTCTTTCTCCTTGTTACTACCCTTCTCCAGATAATTTGTCTAATTCCAGTTTTATCCAACAAATTACATTTAAACTAGTTGCATCTAGTGCACAATTTTCATCTAATTTAGTGATGTCCATCCAAAAGCTGCAGGCACTTCTGCTTTGGTTTAGTTTAGGCTTATTTCAGATCAACACAAAACTGACTTAGTTTATACCAAATCAAAATCAAGTAAATCTTTACAATAAAGATCCATAGAGCTGTTCAGACCAGCTTTAGCAGGTTTATTTAAAAACAAATTTCAAATTACACTGGTACATCTTTAGATAAGAACTTTCATAGCCTAGCACACCTTGAGATAAAAATTCTGATCCTTTTCTGCCTTTTCCTTCTACTCTTTTTTCCTTCTTGCTTCCCTTGAACAAATTACTGAGTGCATTTAATTGATTTTTTGATAAATGAACAAAGTATAAATTTACAGTACATCTAGTCAAATAAACGTGTCTGACGGTCCTTCTTGGTGACTGCTGCTGTGTATGTGGAAAATGAAATAAGGATAATTGATCTTGGTTAATAAAGGTAACAGAAAAGAAGAAATAATTATTTTCCTAACTTGAAGCAGGAAGAAGGGAAACAAGACAACAGACAGGAACACAAACTTACCTTTGGTAACACAAAAGTAGAGTCACTCCTGAGGTTTCCTAAGATAGAGAGCAACAAGGTTAAGGGATGTACTACCTGAAGTAAGGCAAGTGAAGAATATAGCTAAATCTTTCTCTGGAAGAACAAGCACTGACAATAATTAATATGTAAACAACAGACACTCAGGCAGAGTAGGAAACATTTACTTAATTAAGCAGAAGACAGTGGTGGTTGTTTACCTTGAAAAGCTATTACTCCTTCCTGACCTGAAAATCATTCTTGGCAGATAAAACTACATTGAATATACCTTTGAAGAAAGCCACAAATATCAAAGCCATGCATAGAACTTAAAATGGGAGCTTAAACATTGCAATTCAGTGTGATACTGGTGTCTGTATACCAAAGACTAGCTACAAGTGGACAAAAACCAGCCTAGACAAAAGAAAAAAATAACCTCTAGGCTATCAGTGATACAGAAAACCAAATTAATAACAAATAAGAGTAGGAGAGAATTAACTAAAATTACTTTATTATCTTTAACATATCTTATTTGAAATTGATATCAGACTATTCCAATCCATCTTCAAATAACAGCTCAACCACTATTGAAAAAACAATTTTATAGCCCCACGTAATAGTACTGAATTATCACAGGCTCACAACAACTTCACAGATAATAATCACTTAAGGACTCAATATCAGTTATACCTCTAATTTTAAATTTATAAATGAATGTTTCACAGGGTTAAGCATTTAGCAATGTTCGTGGGGAAACAAAACAAAACAACCCAAAAACTGCAACTTATACTGCTGTATGTGATGTCTTCGGCAGAGAAACCTTGATTCACCAATAAGGAAAGCCCTGAAATGCCCACATTCCTACTACAACACATCACAAATTGCATTTCAGTTGCTAAAAGTCCAAAATTTCTTATGTCATTTGGGTTCTTGTGCTGGATTACATCTTCAATATTGCTGCATGATCAAAGAATTCCCAAATCTTCCCCAAAACCTTGTGGATGAGATCTAGCAACTGCAGAGGTGGTGTATTGTGGAAGAAGTGAGAAATACTATCAGGCATCCAAACTATAATACAACATCATAACACTGCTAAACCAACATATTTTAGCTTTGGACAGAAACATCTGGCAACAATATTCACGTTTTTCCAATACAGTATTATTTCCCCAGAGAAACAGTTTCCATTTTCCAAGCAACTCTACTGTTTATATAGGTATCTGAATTAGAGACAAAGCAAAGGAGATTTCCTCTGTATTTTAGGCTTAACAAACATTCTCCTGATAATAATTGCTTAATACTGTGTGATACCATTACCATGAAAGTGTTTGATTATTTTGTTTTCAACATAACAGAGCATTTCCTGAGCTGGAACAACATGGTGTCCTTTTCCAAGTCATCGAACTATGCTTGAAACAATCCTAATTTAAGCCTACAACACGAAAAAGTTGCTAGGTTTAGGCAATTAAAGTCCTCTATACAAATACTTATAACAAGACTATCTTTTTTTTAAACCTCCTTTAGAGAATTTGTGTGCTCTTTTTGTTTGTTAAGAACTCAAATTCTCCACTTGAAATGTCAGAGAAGAGACTTGGATAGAATTGGTCCAGCTAGGCAATAACCAGTATGGCATCCTTCAGCTTTCAAAAGCAAATAAAATAGCATGGCTTTGAAAAAGCTTCATCTCCTGCAGATCTTCACTTAAAATCAAACTTATCTTTCAAGAAATTGTTTTGTATAACATAAAATTAATTTCAGCTTAATTACTGTAATAACATCTGTTAATTTTTTTCCCTTAATCCATCTGGCTTAAGCACTTCAAATGGCATCTTCTGTCAATCAAATAGGTTATATATCAAGAGTCATCATTCAGACTTGAAAACAAGCCCAAGATAAAGGCAACACGTAGTTAACTTTACCGTACAGTTTTTCAAAATGGAGGAACTATTGCAGGTTTCAATAGAGCCTGAAGGCACTCACAGCTGAAAACCAACCAGCCCACAACCAGTAAAACAATTACTTGTTAATATCTACTAAAATTAAATTTTTTTTGACAATGCTAAGATTTTTTTTTTTTTTAAATTTAGGGTTTATAGACATCTGATATGGAATCAGGTTGTTTATTAAGAAGGGATTTTTTAAAAATGTTTTTAAGATTTAAGTGGTTCAGAATTTTTACTTACAACTAAAAAAAAGCCAGAAAACAACTTTATTTTTTAAATGAAACCAATTAATTACAGGATCTTTTAAGACAATATTGTAGTTCTCCGCATCCAGAGAGCTGCACTCAGAATATGTTGGTTTAATCAGAAACTGATTGAAGATGTAGAAGTGAACACTGAAAACAGGAGGGAGCAACGACGGGTAAAGAACAGGAACAGTCATCAGAACTGTTTGTCTAGTTGCCTACACTACTTGCTCATCAAGATGTCCTGTATATATTTGTTAGAGAATGTAGTTGTGATCTCTGACCAAACACAAAATTCTGCTTTTTTGATAAAATTCAGTTATCCTGACGGTTACATGAGCAGATCATAAGTGGAATATTGCATACTGCACAGAACTTTGTTAGTTTTGTATACATATGACAACTGCCTTTTACGGGTAATAGCTAAACATTTTACTAACATGACAAAATCCTTTGATTAGTGCAGCATTCATTAAATGGTGACAGATGCTAGTATTAATTACACGTTGAGTGGATCATTTTCCCATTACGTTTCTTTTGTTACCAGCCTCATCTTTCTAGTTATCAGCCTGTCCTATAAGCAGATTAAGCACCAGACTTTTTTTTTTTTGGGGGGGGGAGGGGTGGGAGTCTGTCTTCCTTGTTTGACCAAAATGAGCGACCATTTCCTACAGTATCTCACCATCTGGGTTCCTCTCTTCCACTTCACAAAACCTGTACTTATCATCTGCTAGACAATTTATAAGAAATTCTATTTTGAAAGGTTATTTGTGTGGCTATCTCAAGTCATCTTATGTTTAATGTTAAAGCCATATGATTTATTGCTTGCTTTGTACAAATAGATAAAGTCTATTGTTGTTTGTTACAAACCTGGACAAATTTTAACTGGCATATCAAATATGAATTTGGCATTTCAAAAGATACTGAAAAACATGTACAGTGCAAGGCAGATGGAAAGGTATACACTGAATAAGTTACCATCATTGATGTCAGTACTGAGACAAAAAATATTCCCATTCTATGTAATATTACATGCACTCACACAAAACAAAAACTATCCACTGAGATTGAAAAGTACAAATGGCAAAGTCACTCATTTAGAAATAATTTATGCCGTAAACCAAAAGGTTATAAATTGAAAATTGACAGAGGAGAAAGATATTGCAATAATAACTGATCAAAGGATGATCACGAGTCACTGATGTGATTTTGGTAGAGAAAGTTAAATGCAATCCCAAAATTGAAATCACACTGAATTTTCCAGAAGACATAGGGAAATAACAATGCCTTTGCACACAGCACTCGTAAGACTCATTATTATTAAGAACAAAAGTTGTAATGGGAAGAAATGCAGCAAAAAGATACTAAAGTGACCAGGAAGTAGAGAGTCTGTTTCACAAGTGAAGACTGAAAAAAACAAAACAAGCCCTATCAAAAGGGCAGATTTATTAAATACATAGAACATTTTACATATATATACACATGTATACACACACAAAACATTGTTACCTACACACAAGGGCAGTTTTAAACCTAAAAGATACCTGCGCACAAACTAAGCCATGAATGAGTCTGTATAAATGCATTTCTAACCATCAGACAAGTGATGATCTGGAGCAGTTGTTCTGTGTGTAGCAGCAAGGCAACAAAAGGCTCGCTACCTTTGAAACACATTAAGTCCCACTTATGCTATGAAGACCTGTTATGTGCCTGGATGAGACAGTAGGGACTAGGACTCGATGACCTGAAGTCACCTCTTTCAGTCTTATATTTCTGACTGGTAGATACCCACACAGGGGAAATATGTGGGATAGTTTCCCCGCATTTGTAAAGGTATGATTGCAGCCTTCAAAGCCGAAAAAAAATTATTTTCACTCATGGTTAAAAAGATCTCTCCTTCTACACAATCCAGCTGGTTGAACTGTATTCTGTGAATACTCACTTATTAATCTGTACCTCTAGAGAGTCTACTTTTAGAGGGGTTTTTTCACAATGAGTTACAAGGCTCTTTTCTCCTTATGCTTCATCTCTGAAGCAGCTTATGCAGAAACTACTTGGTAATCTTCCCTTCCTAACTTCTCAATGGAAGTGCATTCTTGCTACTGAGTAGTCAATACCTTTGTTTATAAAGTCTTGATTAACAGCTCTAATTTTGAAATGTAATTGAAAGTGAATTTGTATCTGGGATGGAAGGTGTCTCTTGCTGCAAAATCAAAAGTTACCATCAGGGTCTCCTTGGCACATTTTGGACACAAATACCTCCACACAGACAAGTGAGTGTATTTCTAGATATTTTTTTTCCCCAACTACTCTTGCATTTGATTGAAGAGTTGGAAGTAGCCTCTGCTTTTGTGTGCTTACAATATCTTGCTTCCCTTTTTCTAGGTGTCCTAGTTTCTCCAGATCTGTGTTGAACGCAAACAAGCATGCTGAAGTACACCTTGCTATTATTACAATTGACTATATTGAAAGTAATAAGTAAACATTTTCCAATCTATTTTTGCAGTAATAAAATAATTCCCATGCTTACAGCTGATGATGTGTGCCCCTGTGGTATCACACTCTAGGTAGTATTTTTGTCTGTCTTGTCCTTGTTATTTGACTATTGTTTTATACTCAGATTCAGCAAACTTAGTGTATGCTTAACTCTGCTCTCAGAGATGTTCTTTCTTTTAATTTACAACAATTCCAGTTCATTTATTTTTAGTTACACAGTGTACAATAGTTTGGGCCTACGCTACTGATCTAGAGGCAGTAACAGACTTCAAAGATGCCTTCTGGAGAACATCCCTAACGTATCAGGTTGCATGATGGAAGAAAGATGTCAGTTCCCTAGAATGAGGGGAAAAGCTAAACAAAAGCCACAGACATTTCACATGGCTTGTTTGAACACAAAGCCTACTGTCATGGACTTGCTTTCCTCCCCCAGATATGGCCTCCTTGCCCAACTCAATTTTCTGCCCTAACACATTCGTAAGACCTCTGTATTTGTACAGGATTTCTGGTTCTATGACAGTTTGACTTGATTGTCAGCTGATATCTGGAAATCCTATCCATGACCACAAGTACACACACCCTGGAGCTGTGTAAAGACATGTCCAGTAAATTAGTAACTTCATCCTGAAGGAGTTTAATTTAGTGCTTGTGTAAAGCCCAAGTAGACCATTTAAAGTAGGGCAACACTCACAGAAATACAGGAGCCTTCATACAAATCCACCATGCAGACACAAACTCCCTTCTTATTTTTTAAAGAAAAGCAATGGGCTGTTTTGAAACCACTGACTTCGAAGAATGGGACTATTCAAAGTAGCAAATTTCAGCATTCATGTAACTATGTCAAGGTTGGAGGCTTATGCTGTAAGGTCTTTCAGGCAATGACTATTATTTATCAGGAGACTGCAAAATAACATCCTGGGAACACGAACCAACAACTACGCCTCCTAGATGCTAACACAGTATGGCTAAATAGATTTTACATGATAGGGAACTGGGCACATCGGTGGTGTATATACCTTTAATTACTATTTTTGACACTGATCTCTTCTCAGGAGATTCCATAGCCTACAGAAAGGCTAACTAGCATCCAGAAGTTGTATGTGTACAGCAGTTAAAACTGCAGAGATTGCTTAAGTGAAGTTAGTTATTTTCAGCAACAGTGAATTCAGATATGATTGAATTGGGAAGTTTTGCTGGAATCAGACACCTCAGCTCCGGGAGATCCCACGATCTATTCAGAGACACCGGCTCCCTGCAGCACACTCAATTACCTTACCGCCATAAAATCAAAACGATATTTTTCAAATAAACCAAACTAGTTCTTTTTCAATAACCCTAAATGCCTAGCAAGGCTTTGATACAACAAACATTTACAGAATAATTTTAACTTCCTTCCCTGCAGCGAGGCGCTCCCAGCCCTCAAGAAGGCCGCACGAGCAGCGCTGGCCGGTGCCGCAGCCCGGGCCGCTACCTGCCGGCGGTAACAGGCGAACCCCGCCCCGGCAGGCGCTCTGGGCCCCCCCGTTCCTCACCAGCCCCCAAGGCCAGGCCCTCGCTAAAGCCGCCGCTGCCTCACGAGCCGGGCGCAGGCCGCAGCCGCCTTCCTCCCGGACGGAGGAAAACAGCGACCGTGAGGCAAGCAGCCCTGCGGGGCAGACGGCGCTCCCGGCCGCGGCAATACAGCACCCACCTCTCGCCGGGTGACCAGCAGCTGGTAGAAGTCCTTGCTGGGGGCCGGGGCCCGCCTGTTGGCCTGGAACAGCTCCTCCCCCGGCGGCGACGCCATTTTGGGACGCTGGAAGGCGGTGACTATGGCAACCAGGAAGAGGCGGACATCACGCGGGGTCACCGGGAGCCCAGCCCCCTCTTAAAGGAGCAGCGCCGGCGGCACCGCGGTGGCCGCGCAGGGTCCTCGCCCTCGCCACTGGCAGAGCCCCGCTCCCTCGCCGGCTCCGCCCCCCTCTCGCGTCCCCCCGCCCGCACCTGAGGGGAGACACTCGCGCGGACCCAGGGGTGACGACCCCGGCGGAGGGATACCGACGGCCGCACCGGCCGAACGCCGAACCTGCTGAGCGCAGGAAGCGGGGTGCGCGCGCGGGCCGCAGCGGGGGCTGCGTGGGGGGGAGGCAGCCGGAGCAGGGGCCGCCCTTCGTCCCAGGGGGCGCGCGGGCCCCGGCGGGGACCCGGCGCCGGGAGAAAGTAGTCCCCCAGCCTCCCCCTTGCGCCGCTGGAAGGGGTTCGGCGGCGGAGGCGGCGGGCGAGGCGGTGCTGGGTGCTGCGGCTTCAGCTGATAATTGAAGGGAAGAGAGGCGGCTGCTGCCGGAGGAGGGGAGGCACGGAGTGTCTGTGGAGGCCGCATCGGTACAAACTAGGTAGCTGGGGCCCCTCCTCTCTTTTAGGGGCGTCGAGGAGGCGGGCGCGGGGCGGTGTGGTGCTGGGCCCCTCGGCAGGCTCTGGGCTGGGTGGCCGGGCCTGTTGTGTCATTCCTGGCATTAGCCGAGCTGCCCTTCTCGGCGGCCCGGGGCAGGGGGAGGGGAGCAGCGCCATCCCGGAGCATTGTTGCGAATGGACTGGGGGGGGTGGGAGGGAGACGAGGGCGACACGGCGCTGTGCTGGTGAGTGTGTGTGGGGGGCCTGGAGGTATGTAAGGGGGCGAGAACGGGGGGCCCTTCGCCAAGAAGGGAAGGGGTGGAGATGGAGCTGACAAAATGGCCAGGCAGTCACCGGAGCTCGCTGTAGGGACATCCCCCCTTCTCCCGGCGCCGGGCAGGGTTGCTACCCGCCGCCTCGCCTCGCCCGGGCCGCCCGGAGCGTGGGGGGAGCGCGGCCTCCCTTCCCCGGGCCCTGTGTGGCTGCTAGTACAAAAGGGCAGTGTCAGTGTTGGCACTGCCGTACCCATTTGTGTGCCATTCCCCGGCTTCTCCAACCCCCGCTCCGGTTGGTCCCCTTTTCCCGAATGGCTCGCTCATTTTTTTTTTTTTTTTTCCTTCCCTGTGAAGGAGCTATCGAATATCTTAAAGGAAGAAAATAGCAACTGCTCTTTCCTTCCCCCTGCCCGGCCTGATAAAAATGCTCAATAATCGGCCGACGTCCATATTTCACAAGCTTTTTTGGGGGGGAAGGATGAAGGTGGGAAGAGAATGGAGGCGGCTGCAGGGCCGGGGTTACAGTGCTGGCTACCTCCGAGAGCGGTTATTTTCGCAGTTAATATTTTAGAGCTGATGTTTTTGTTGCTTTCAGTCGAGAAGCAAGTTGCCTGCTCCTCGCGTTGGCTTGCATAATGCGTCGTACTTGGAGGCTGATCAAACGCTGGGTTCTGCCTTTCCTGCCTGGCTCTTCCTCCTTCCCTTCCCCGCCGGGCTGGGGGCTGGGGGTGGGAGAAGTTTGGAGGTGTCGGTAGCACCGACGCCAGCCGCCTCCTGGTAACTGCTCTGGTTAGCTGGGGCCGGGAAACCAACCGATACCGGGGCTCTCGCCAGACCTATAGGCCCGTCTTCCTGCTGTTCAACTTTTTTATTGTTCCCCCTTCCCCCCCCTGCCCTGTGCACTGGCTTTCTCGACAGCCGGGGGTTTTCACAGAACGGGAGTCCGAAAGTCTAGACTGTGAACCGGAAAATAACAGGGGAAAGAATGGAAAGTTATGTTAAAGGCTTTGGGGGAAAAACATCGACGTATCGAACAAAGGTCCTGCCTGTATTGGAGAGAGAGGCCTGCATGTGAGGCCTGATTGTGTCGCATTTACACACGGGGAAGAAATGAGTGCTTGGTACTGGCCTAAATTTATTCTGTAAGTCTGGCATGCGACTTGGGAACATTTTTAGAGTGTGTGCAGTTTGTTTTAAGGGTGGTTTTGTTATGTGTAGCAGTCCAGGAATAATTTTAATTTGAAGTATTTTTTTTTTTCAAAAGACTGTTAAGTGTTTTTTTTTTTTCTTTCTGCCTTGTTCTGCAGACATAATCTTGATCCAGAGGTTCTGACACTATAACACGAAACTTTACTCAAACAAGATAACTTCCACCGTGTATGTGTTGGTGTATTATGAATATTAAGCTTCCTGGTGCTTTAAAGATTGTCAGAGGAGTTGAGTAGTTAACACCTGACAAATATGAAGTACATCCTTCATAATGGGAAAGAAGAAGAATTCTGATTACTTAAATTTAAATTAGTTTTACAAGCTTTTCTTAAGACAACTGTCACTGGGGATATACTTTATTTTACAAGACTTTAAAAGATCGCAAGCATTGCTTTGACTACTTCTGTTACCTTTGATATATTCTCTTCAGTTCTCTCTCCTCTCCCACTGTGAAGACTAGACTTTTGATTGTACAGGGGTGGTTTCTTGGTGTTTGATTTCTGATCATACAGATTTTTGAGGTTTTTAATTATGCTAAAAGTTTTATAATATATTTTTATATGCATAATAAACACAAAAGCAGTACTTGAAAAATAACTATACTTTTCTATTGTTTGGTAGCCTACCTAATAAGTATTGAGAGTAATGAAATGTGTTTATGCTAATATTAGTATTTCAGTTTTTGCAGATAATATTTTAACAATCAATGTTATATTTGAAGTGAGAAGTTTAAAAGCAGTGGTCTAGTGAGTAAATACTGTAAATAATACTTCTAGTTTTCAGAAACTTACATGTTTATCTTGTAAGAGTTTCTATATTTGTAAAACTTAGCTGATTGTGAATGGCTTAGTTCTGTATATACACTGCTTTTGATCTTAAAATGGAAGGGTATTTTTAGTTTTTATTGTTTGATGTATCCTGTTGTGGTAGGAATATAGGTAATATGATTTTTTTTTTTCCCTCTTTGGGTCTCTGAAAAAATGGGGAGTAGTAAGCTTGAGTTGACAACTTTGAGTGTTCTTCAGTGTCCAGATGGCTCCATGAGTAGGAGCCTAAACAGGTCTTAGGTGTTAGAAAAATTGTAGGTCATCCACAGTGTGGCATTACTACTTATTAATATAGTGGATCTATTTCAGTAGGAGTGATGACCTGTTGAGTAAGAGGCTTATGAAAATGGAGTCTTTTGATGTCTTCCAAAAGTTCTTCAGGCTAAAGTGACCATGGGGGAAACAATCTGTATCTTCCTAGTTTTACTAGGAAGTAGTGAATAATCACAACTGTCATTCTCAATCAGGAGTCATGCACTATTTATTTTTAATTTTCCTCTTTATATTGTACTTTGTCTTCAAACCCAGAATGCTAATACTATAGAAAAAAAAATTGTAATGCAAAGTTGACCTTGCAAAATCATTCCTAAATTTGAGACTCAAAGCTATAGGCAACAAAGAGACTGTAGTCCTGCAGAAGTTTAGCAAAAATGTAATACAGTTGACGTTATTATTATGAATGGAGCCATGACAGATTTCTGTGTGGGTCCTTACCTCACTGATAAATACAGTTATTTACTTTGAAACAATCCAGGAAGATAAGCTGACTAAATTCCTTCTGTTTCTAAGCAATGAAGCTGAAGCATTTGAGTAGGAAAGTTATTGTTTGGGTAACATACGCTGTAAATTTAAGTACAAACCTAAGTGAATCTCAGAGCTATCTGTGTTAATCTTATATTTATAGGCCATGCTATATTTTCTAACAAGCTAATTAGTAAGCATCATGCAGAACACTTTTGATCATGGGTCTGCCTTCTGTCACACTAAGACTAAATTATTGTGACAAAGTATAATCAAATCCCAAAGTTGTACAACATGTTGTACTATTGCATGGTCGAAAACTTAATGTGAAATGTTTCTGGGATCTCCCACTAGCCTGTTGGATGATCTGTGTCTTCTTCATCACCTGTTAAATTAGTAATGCTCCCTATAAAACACTTTGTGGACTCTGACATTCTTAATAGTGGAAACTTTTCATCAGGCTGTCAGTGCCCCATTCAGTACAGACTCTGAAGGTAGTAGTAAATCTGATTTTTTTTTTTTTTTTTTTTTTTTTTTTATTTTCTTTTTGTTATTTATTTTTTTTTTTTTTTTAATAGTTTTTTTCTTTTTATTTTTAGGAACTCTGAAGTTAGTAGTTATTCTGATTTTTTTTTTTTTTTGGTAGTGTAACATTACCTTTAGGTCAGTAAGTTAATTCTTCTGAAGAAGAGATACTTACTTTGAATTTGCTCTTAATATTTTAATCTATATATAGTATCATAGTGATTTGTGGCAGTATATGAACCAACTTGTTGCTGAGCATTTTCATTGCTAAATTATAATTTGGGACGTGAGGTTGGTAATTGCAAAACAAAGTTGCATTAATTATTTCTTTTTATCCTCCTGATATTTTCAATTGACATGACATAAGGTGTTTCTCAAGGAGCAAAACAGTTTTCAAACTTCTCATTGGTGATCAAGCATGACAAAATGCTCATATGTAGCTGTTTGTTTCAGGATGTCTTTTTTAACAAAATGATTAACTTTATAAAATATGAAATTAGCAGTCTTCTCTAAACAGAAAATTTTGGCTACACCTGAAATTGAGTTTACAGTCAGGGCGGAAGATAGCACTAAGTCAACTACCTTATCCACTGCATACTTTCAGATACCAGTGATGGTTACTTTAGCGCGAAGGTTAGTTTTTGAAGAGCAATTATTCTCCTAATCCTGCCATGTGATAAAATTTTTATCATCAAGTTGGTAGAATCTAACTGTGTCAATATGCAGTCATATTCTCCTTTAATTCTGTCTGGCAGCCAGGGTTCACGTACACATAGCCAATCTGTTTACTCTTGCTGTCTATAATGAGGCCTGTCTTGCAGTATACTGACTGGTGTCTGTCTTACTTGACTCATGAACATCACCAGTACAAATGTGGCAGAAAACTGCCATGTATAAGTGCAATATAGTCAACTTCTGAAGTGAAGACTTTTATATGGGAAAAACTGGAAAAGTTAGGTGTGTTAATCACAGTGACTAATACTGGACTTAAACATTGAAAGATGTGTGAGAGGTACTAGCAATGGTGTCTAAGCCATAGTTGTCTTCAGTTGCTCCGAAAAAGCCTCTCTTGCCATGATTGATGGGGTAAGCCAGTTTGGAAAGGACCTCTGGAGCTCACTTGGCCTGGCTCGCTACTTGACTTCTCTCGAATAAATAGTTTTAAATTGATCACTGTGCTGATAAAATAGCTCCATCTTCTTGAATGATAAGAAAGGAAAAAACCCAACAAACCTACAAAGATCTATGTGGAGAGGAAACTGGAAGGATTCTGTGATGTATAGCAGTACAGTGCTGTCTCATGGAATGGGGGAAATTAGTTTCTCAGTGTTTTCTGAATGGATTGGTCTGCTTTGTGATGGTGTCCATGATAAAGTGTGCGTGCTGAACTGCATGATTTGACCTTCTTAAAAGGTATGAAATGATCTGAGTCATCTCCTGGAATGTGAACCTTGAGTTGTAGGGTGCAATTTGACGTTGCAAAATGGAAGCTGAGGTCCCTGGTATTTGAACAAGAAGGCTTTTTTACATCTGAAAGGCTAGGTATATTTCATGTTTATTCTGCTTTCAGAGTCGCTTGTTACTGACAACCCTTGTTTTATTGTGTAACTTCAGATAAGTAGACTTAGAATAAAGAAGGGAAACCGCTTGCTAGACTTCTGTAAAGGTGGAAGTGAAAGAATATGAACATGTTCTTTATTTTCTGATTATCATATGTTATTTGAGGACAAAGGTGTTAAGCTTTCAGAAGACTCTCTAGTCATGAGACGGGCATTAGGTTCAATACCAGCAATGTGCATCTCCTTCAGATTTGTGGCTCACTGCTGTTGTGTGTTTAAAGTGTGGTTAGTATCAATTGTTACTAATGCAGAGCAGTAACTGGGGAAGAATTTCCTTGATTATTAGGGATAGTTCCTAAAGGTAAAACCATTAGGAAAAACAGTCCTGGGACAAACCTTCATAGGTCATCTAGTACCTACTTGTTCTTCAAGGTAACTAGGTCTAGACTTATGCTACCTTTTCCTTTAGAAAGCATGCATGTTGGTGTTTTTTTTTCTTCCTCATCTTTTTCCA
>VZTO01005697.1:2859-18395 GCA_013400615.1 Syrrhaptes paradoxus | reverse complement strand
AGAAGGGGGAAAAAAGCTTACTAAAAATACATAAAGTTAACCATACATGGGTCTTTTTGGACACTAGATTTGTATCAGCCAATGACTTTTATAATATGAATGGATTTGTGTGTGAGAGAACACCTGTAATTGGATCACCATGTAGTTAATGCAGCAGAGTGGATGTGAGCTTTATTTGAACTGAAATCTGTGGTGGCACTCAGCCGCTCAGGTAGAGGCTGTGCAGAACAGACTTGACCCCCTTGCTGCTCTTCAAGGCAAACAGGGAGGAGACAAAGTTTAGACTGATGAGATACAGAGTTTCCTAAGTTGGTCTGCCAGTGTATTTTAGTTCCGATCAGTTAAGAATTATTCCTAGAACAGTTTAAAAGTCCAATTTCTGCTCCAGAAGATAATTCTGTGTTTCCAGGCTGGTTTCCTTCCCACAAGGAGCCCAGTGGAGCCCAGAATATTTTTGCCCTTTCATAGAGCAAAGCATTCTGTGATAATTAGGACCTGGAGGTCCCAGAAATATTTTTCCTATAACACCCACAGNTTGTTTCCAGCAACACAGCATTCATATTAGAAAGGCTATATATGTCCATGAGTGTCCAGGAAATGGGAAAAGATAATCTTCAAGATCTTTGTGTCTTGTTCAGACTTAAAAGATATTTGGGATAGTGAGCATAGGAAAATATGGACAAAGCTGGGGAAAGTGTCATGTTCTGCCTACTTTCACTGAAATGAGCAAAATTAATTTTTCAATAAAGATAGCCTTCTTAATATTCACAGCAGAAATGCCTCCATTTTTGCTCCAGCAAAATGTCGCCTTTTCAATGGACTATTTTAACATCAACAACAGAGAATCCACATTTCTTTCCCCACTAAGATCTGATATCTTTGAGTGTAAATAATGCGTGGTTGTATCAGGCCTTCATGTGATACTACCACTCAACCATCAGTAATCATCTGTAGACCTTCCTTTTAATTTCCTGCAATCACCATGAGATGGCAGTTGTCAGTTGCCGGACTTGCTTCACCCTATTTGAACCAAAATGACTCAAAGCTTATTGGTCCTTGGAGACACTGAGCTTTCCAGCCTTGCTGTTTGCAGTGTGCAAGTGTGAAACTTTACAAGTGACTTTTAAAGGCAGCCAAGGAATGTGTGAGACAGATTGTTAGGGAAAAAAACCCTCAACAACCCAACATTATTTAATTTGATGGTGCAGAGTTTTATGCCAAAGTAAGGCATGTGTTTGCTGTTCGCAATCAAAGTGGCTTAGCGAATGAAAAGTGACATTTTGTTTATGGGATTTTACAAGCAGGGGATCCCTGGGGAAATTAATTTGGCCCTCTGGAACACTGCCCTCCTCCATGTCACATCCCCAGCAGCCCCAGCATTTTTTTACTGTAAAGCTCAATATTAGTTTTTGGGTAGATGGAACCCAGTGGGAGGGATGTGGGTGTAGCAGGTAGCTCCACACTATATAACAAACCCGTGGCAGGTCTCCAGCACTTTTATAGTGTTCCCTAATAAATCATCAGGTCCCAGGTAATGGCCCAGATGCTGGGCTGCAGCTAATAAGCTACCAGCCAGGGAACTGGGTTTTATTTTGTCCTTTCAATAAAATCCCAGAGCACAAACCCAGGCTTTTTAAAATAGTGCTCCCCATACGTAGCCTGGAGGTAGTCTAAATAATTTAGATTCTTTTTCGTCACTGTTATTTTGTGCCGAAAAAAAGCAGCTTGAAAATTCTCAACNCTTGCAAATTTTAACACCTAATTTTCAATGTAATTTTATGACTAAAAACATTAGAGGGTAATCTAGTTATATCACATTATCGCCATGAATAATTTTTAAAAAAATCAATAAATGACATCTTAGTTGATTATATCCTGATATCTCAAGAAAAGGAAAGTGATATACACTTGTAAAATTGCCGTGTTTTCAGCCATGTTCTTGCACTGCCAAGGCCTTGAGCAATGGAACTGATCTTCACAATGTCAGCTATCTCAACCTACACGATTGATAATGCAGGATGAAATTGTATTTTCCAATGTTTAGTTTACTCCACTTTGAAATGAGTCCCAGATTTCTCTAGGCTAGAAGGGACTGAGATGTATATGTCTGGGCTCTTATATCACAGGACATTAAATTCCACCCCGTTCTCCTTGTAACAGACAATTTCAGAGCATAAACTAAGACTTGGTTAAGGAAAGACATCAAATCATGACTTTGAAGAGGTGATGAAGGCACTACACTTTCTCTCAAGAGTTTCTTAGTCAGTCTCCTTGTCAAGCATGCATGTAGCACATT
Organism: Syrrhaptes paradoxus; assembly: GCA_013400615.1. Taxonomy (NCBI): domain Eukaryota; kingdom Metazoa; phylum Chordata; class Aves; order Pterocliformes; family Pteroclidae; genus Syrrhaptes; species Syrrhaptes paradoxus. The sequence continues at coordinate 16,099 of VZTO01005697.1, read as the reverse complement.
TCTCACTATTGCTTATCTGATTTCATTTTCCAGGCTCTGGTCATGCCTTCCACCAAAGATTAAAGTACTCTTTATGCACTATACTTCCTCTCTGTGAAGATGCTTACATATTTAAACCAAGTCACCTCTCACTCTTCTTTTCTGATCAGTTAAGCAGATTGAGCTCTCTGAATGCCACAATCATACCTTATTTCTCAGCTTCAGAAGAAATTTCTGTGACTCTTCTTCTACCTTTTCAGTACTGTGATACTTGATTTTTCCTTGCTCTTCAGAAAAAAAAAAAAAAGTAGAGCTATTGTGCTAATACCTGGTATCTGGAAATCTTACAAAACATGAAAGGTTAGAGCTTAAAACAAATGTAAAAGGTCCTTCAGTGACCAAACTTTTCCAACCACAGCCAGTTAGGAGGGAAAATTAATCTCATTCTCCCTAGGAGTTCATGAAGGAAGCTGATGGTGAATGAACTTCTTGAAGTAAGAAAATCACTCAGCTTAGAAAGGGAAGACTCTTTTTTTTTTTTTTTCCCCATTCCAATTAAAATTTTAGAATGTGTTTACATAAAGGAGAACAATTTTAATGGGAAAAGAGAAGTCCATTCCAGAATAACCTATAACCTGCTGTTTCTTAGCAGCCACGTGTTCATGTCTGCCTGTCTCTAGTGAGTGCCCTAGTCTCAAGAAGACTGGGTTAGAGACTTTTATAAATGTCTGTTAATGACTGCTCATGACTGTGATGCTGCCATCCCAGTGATTATAACAGCTCTCTGCTTCTGTCTTTCTGGGGGAGAATGTGCCTTTTCTCGAGGTTAGAATGATCTGTGAGCTCCCCTGGTGCCCAGTCTGCTGCCGTTTCCTTCCCAATCCAGAAAGAAGAGAGGTGGAGAGAGCAGTACAGAAAAGGACAAGACCAGTAGATCAATAGCTCTAGTGCAGCATGGACTGATTGCCAAAGTACATGTTAGGGAAGCACAGCGTACAGCTTCAAAAGTTTGTAAGAGTTTGATATGTTTGTATGAAAACATACCAGAGTATAAAAAGAAATGAGAGAAAAATATAAAAGTAAATAAAGTTGTGGCTGGGAAGAATGGTATCCTGTCTGTCATGAACATTTCCTTCACATTAGTCTTTGCCCTGGCTGGGAGCTAGAAATTGGAATCCTGGGAGGAAAAAGAGGGTGAATAAGGAAGTGTGGAAGAAAAGAAAGGGTCCAGCAGATAAAGATCTTCTTTGGCAAATTTCCTGGATGATGTCTGTGACACCGTGATGAAATAACAGCAGCACAGGGTGGAATATCAGAACTTGGTTTCTAGTAAGAGGAGGAGGTGGATTTTTTTACTGAAAATTTTGTATTTCTTAAATCTGCCTTTAGCAACACAAAACTTTGGTACAGCAAAGGGCATCCCATGTTTTTATATATATACAGACTTTTGATATAGCTTTGACAACATTAAAAACACTTTAATCTTTTTCTCCCTTACCTCTTTCCAGCTCTTTCCCACCTGTGTTTCTCTTCCAGCAGCTACATATTATGCATGCACGCTTCAGTAAAACTAACAAGAGTTCTGCAGCACACAAGCTTTGCACATAAGTACTCCTTTTGAAACCATAAAATCAAATTGCAATTGTTTAATAACAATTGCTTTTGCCATAACAAAAGAAATTAGACTCTGAAACATTTTTTATGGGGACATAAACCCAGTAGACACTCTGTTGGTTTTTTATTAACCTGATGATTCCTCAGATATACACAGAAAAACATGTACAGAAATTATTTGTTTTGCCTGAAAATTGTCCTTTCTTGTGTGTTCAGTGAAATACTGCTCAGTATAAGTTCCCAGTTTGGTTAGTGTTACACTTGATTTATACTACTGGGACTGCTTATATATGTAGGCATATTTCTTAATAACCTACAAACCAACGTCTTAAAATACTAGAGGTTTACTAACATTTTTAATGCAATGAAAATGTCTTGGGTTTAGAGAGGATATTTTTCAGAACTTGCAGTGGGAATTAGGCTGTTTGGATTTTGTTCGTAACTCCTCAATCTCTAACTCTGGTATTCTAATTGCACTGGAAATGCAATTGTTCCCTTAAAATAAGAATTTCTTGAGATGTGTGACTGCGAAATGTGAAATAGGTTTGATATGAAAATAATAAAAATAAAATCTCAGTTATGATGAGCATTTATACATCAGCAAACCGTTTACAGGAAAGTGCCAGTGTTAGTGGCTGATACCTCAGAATATCATTGATTGATGGAAAAGAGGATACACATCCTGTCTGTCTCCCAGGTACATGCACTTACATCTGCCTTCCAGAAGGCATTTCTGACTCAGGACAATTCCTGGTTTGAGTGAGAAAACCAAAACAAAACAAAAAAAAGCACTCCAACAATCTCTCCCACTTCCTGCTGGGATCACTGTTTGACCTTTAAAGGCAGAAAGGAAGAGGAGCATGTCTAAACAGACAATAACCATAATAAGTCAGAAAAATCTGACCACTTGCCTACATGAAATAGAAGCCAACCAGTGAGATGTGAGAAGACTACATAGAGTACAAATATAATTCTGTATCTGTTAACAGCCACTTAGTCTAACAATGTAGACAAGGCATAACTATGTTTACAAAATCTTCTAGTGTAATTTTTCACTTCTATGGATTTTTTTTCCTTTTTGAAACCTGAACAACTTAGTAAAAACAAAGTAATTCACTTTATTTCTGCAAGTTACAGAATGTGTGCTTTTAAGTTGATTTTTTTCTTCGTTTTCTTAACTAAAAATATTTTTAATCTGGAAATATTTGCGCAATTCTTACAGCATCAGCAAAGCAAGGGGAAAAGCCCAGAATACTACTTGACAGTGTGTCTGTTTCTTCATACTGACATTTGAAGCAGCTCTGATCTATGAATAGGCTTTGACTTTCTGAGGAATGAAGATGGGACCTGGGGTAACACACGCTCTGTTTCTGTGCCAGCTGCTGACAGGATAACTTGGTGAATGACAGAACTGGAGCCGGGAGGGTATCAAACACACGGCAGCAGCTGTCATGGGCTCCTTACTGTGAGTGCATGCAAGGGACTTCAAAAGCTGGAGTTCTCCAGGGATTCCTTGAACTCTTCTTTGTTTTTCTTTTTGTTGTTGTTGTTGCTTTTTCCCCAATCATGGCTCTCTACTTGGCTTTTCTGTATTGCTACATCTTCTTCTCGTCCCTTCTGAGTCAAATTGGGAAGCTGTGAATATCTCCTGATCTCGTGTCTAGAGGGGATATGAATTTTTAATCATTACTATCATCCATTATCATCATTATTTTATGGTATTTATGTAGTGCTGCTGGTCTGGCTGATGTTTTTATGAAGCGATGGAAAGGAAGGTCCTAACCTAAAGGATTTTACAGTCTATTTGTGAGATGAGCAACACCACAGTCACAGCACGATTAGGGAGCTGACGGGAGTGCCTCAGGATAATGAAGCCAGAGGAAAAGGAGGTGTCATCTAGGACATATTTTCCTCTTAACTTGTCTGTTTATTGACTTGCCTTACCTTGCAACAAAAAAATGTCTGTTGATTTGTCTGATCAGATGTGAAATTGGCAGCAGAAATTCATGTGCTTAAATTCAACTCAGGCTGACACGGACAGGTCCACCAGCCTTTTGTGGAACTATTCTCCTCTGGGTTTGTGGACTTAAGAAAGTAGAAATTACCACCCAGGTTTAAACAAGAATCCATCTCAGCCAGTATAACTTCTTAGACCACTTGGGATTATCTGTCCTAAGAACAGGTCTTGCCTCAAAAAGTTCCAGGCATGCAAGTCACTGCAAACTTTTAAGTTGCATCACGTATATTCTTCCATAGTAGCCACTCCTGTTGTGATAAAAGTGGATATAGTTGGCTTAGGTCTCTTGGAAAGGGTATTAAATCAGCTAGAAAGGCCATCATTTGCCCAGACTCTGAAACTGAGGCATATGTCAGCAGGCATATGCTGAGGATGCACGTAGGCCAGTTAACAATATGGTAACTAAATTTGCATGGAAAAATGAAGGCATCATTGGAATAAATGCAGGCATCCAGGGACTGCTGTAAAATAGGTGGAATGCAAACAAGCAATATACTTGCAGAACACCTTGCATGAGGACCTCCTTGTTTTGACAAAGGGACAGCCTGATCCAGACAGGGACTATGCTGCCATAATATACATAACAGCAGAGGCATAATGCAAGCCAAGAGCAAGATAGTGTCTCATTTCCCAATTTGTTAGTCAGTAAATTGAGGAGAGGTGATTTTTTGAGATCTTACCTGAAGACCACTTGCAAATTTCAGCTGAGGAAGGAAATTATTACTTTGCTTAATGGAGCTGGGTGCAATGAACAGATTAAATGCACTTTCATCTTCTGGGTGCGATTCAGCATAATTTAGGGCTTAGTTTATCCTGGCAATGCAGGAAAGCATTTTTCTCCTTCTGTCTTATTTCAACACTTGCTACTGTTGTTGGTCCTGAAGTTGGAAGAGCAGAGGCAAGGAGTCGGACCTGTCCAATGCGGTGGTAGAGCTCTGCTGGAGCACAGGGTGTGGCACTTGTTCCTTGGCGTGTCCTGGAGAAAATAACTTGATTCAAACTGCTGGATTTCAGCTGAGGAGAGGTGCGTTGCTGCTTTAGACAAAACTTTTGTCATAACAGCACCTCTCCCTTCTGCTGATGGGAGTAGCTCCTGACGCTGCTAGCTTCTCGCATCCATTTTGGTGCGTAGTCCCTTTCCTACAGGGAGTGCCAGGACTGCAGGTGGCTGGTGACACCTGCTGCCGGCCCTCTATGGATTGGTTTGCTGGAGCCATTTTGTTATGGGAAGAGGATAAACTATATCACAAAATGATAAAAACCCTTCAAGTGTTACTTTGGGCAGGAAAATTTGTTCAGAGCATGATCTGCTGTATCATTCCCCTTTCCTCACTGCACACATGCCACGCTGAGTTCAATGGACATTTGCAAAGGTTTTGATTTGTTGGAGTTTATGATGAGACTTAGACATTATTCCAAATAAGCTATTTGACCCATACCTCAGGGTTGGAACAGGTTAAAATTATAAAATACTGAGCCTCTTCAGAAGTGATTATTCCGATGATTTATTTTTTTTAAACTTTTTTTCCTTTGTGGAAGGCAAAGCCCATGTATGGCAAGGTAAAACAGCCTCCAGTGAGTTTGTGTAAAAATTATTCATGTTTTTTCCACAAAAGCTTTGAAAAATGTTCCTTCTTAAAAGAATGCTAGGAGAAAAAGGTTTATCTCTGGGTTTTTAAAAAAGTCTGTGTATTTGCTGAGTTATCGAGATGCCCTCTATGTTCATGTTCTCATTCTTTAAATTATATTTCTCCTGACAAACTCATTTTCAGTCACAGTAATGAGCAGATAAACAAGAGGTAGCAGTGGATAGCTGCAGAGTGAATAGAATAATTCAGATGGGGAACTTTTTTCCCTGAAGAGCATGTCAGCTCTTAAAAATTTATGCACCTAGCCTTGAGATATGCAAGCCATATGCATAAATAAATAAGCTTTTGAACGCACTCCATAGGTTTTGGCAGTGCTAGAGATATCTGGGTGGGGAAAAAAAAAAAGAAGAAAACTCAATTGTTCCTGACTATTGACGATGTACAATTATTGGGTGTAGTAATTAGATAATGAAGCTGTCCCTAATAAATCTATCTTATGGCTTTTGGAACTTTTTGTAGCCATGAGCATGAGATTTTTACTGAATGCAAATCTGGATACCATGATCGTTTGCTGAGCATATTGTTAGCTTATGAATTTTTGAAGTTTTGTGGGAGGAATATGTCCATCCCATAATTTCACCATCAGAGGCAGAAGAGACACAGGCTAATGATAAAACATTTAATAGATACATTGCCTTTCCAACAAACGAGGTAAAAAAAAAAACAACAAATCTTCATGCAGTGGTACTCATCCATCCATCTGTCAACAGCTGATAGCTTCATGCCTTAACTGGAAAAGCTCAGAAGTCTCTTAGTCACCTCAGTCACTGCAAGAAACTCTCTTGCTGCTTTTATTGAGAGGTGTGTTTATATGCTTTGCTGAACAGGAATCTTAAAGTATTCTGCAATATTTCTGGGACAAGACAGGAAGAATGTGTTTGTGGGCTTTCATATGGGGAAATCCAAATGTAATTTCCAAAGCCAGTGTCATTTCTGCTCTGCAGATGAGTGTGTATGGAGCGCTGGTAGCTGAGCTGCTGTGGTGGTAATGGCCTTCTTGCAGTTATCTGAGATGCTATCCTGCTTTTGGTATCATTAGTAGGTTTTTGCATGGCAACGAATCCTGTAGGATTAATGTCTGTCCATCAAGCAAGCCACTGACTGAGGCGACCAGTGGCCACTCCAACTCTGTTTCACCTCCTTGGTGTCCAAAATTTACGGAATAATATTCCTAAGGCTACTTTTAGTTTATAACTGCAGGATGTCATGTGTTGGCAGGCAGCTCTGGTGGGAACCCAGAGAATACTTGTTAATGGCAGTGATCCTCAGGGTCTCTTCAGCTGTGTTTTGGAGAAATCTACACAAAGTTCTGTCTTTCTGAAATACTACTTTATAAACTGGAATACAGTATTGTCTATTAAAAATAAAAAGAACAGAAGAGACCCTGACAGGAAACAAAACAAAACAAACCACCCAGTTCTTCAGAGCTGGCTTAATTCTTACCTGGGTACTACTAGTCCATCACATACCTTAAAACCCTTCATGGTAACACTAGAAATAAGTTTTGTTGTGGCTTTTTTGCCTTGAAAATACAATCTGTAGGAACAAAGTCTTTTACTGAATTTTTCAGTCATTGATGTGGCATGTAACAGTATGTTAATTTCATAGTTCCTTTAGTGTTGGAGTGCTCTCATGAGTTGAATGAAAAATGCTTCTTTTCCTGGGAGAATTATGTGCTTTTTGATTTTGTTTCATTTTTTGAGTTTTCACTCCAATCTTTGTAAATTGAAAGTACTTTGTTTCTTAATAACGAAGGAGACAAGATTTTTCATTTAGGATTCTGTTGTCAGTGACAAGGTTTTTTAAGGTAAAATTATTTTTTTAATTCAGAATTCTATTTAGTGAAATAAAATTGTCTAAACCCATCATTTTTAATTACCACCTCTTATGAAAGATTTTTTCATTCAGTAAGTGAGATGACAGAAAACCTGCAGGATTTTTGGCCTCCCTTTCTGTATGCTGCCTACAACTTGACAGTACATAACTTCATTACTCTGACAATAACTTGAGTATTGCTGGTCTGTGCCTCAGTTTGAATGTATCTCTTCCTTCTCTGCTTCTGAAATGCATGAAAAATACCATTTGATTTATATTAGGTTGCCTAGTAGACTACTTCAAGTCAGTGTTTGTATATAGACCTAAACATAGACATCGGGCTGTCTGCTGTTATGGACAAAATTTGGGGGTCGAATATTCTGTTTTCTAAAACTTTCTTTATAATACATATTTTAGAAGAATAACTGATTCATTCATGACATCTTTGGCAAAAGTATTTTGTATATTTAGCATTTGAAAAGTTTATTTTGAACTTTTTCCAAATAGAACTTTTCATTTTACTTTGCTTTGAAACACTGAAATTAATTTGTTGACTATATTTTTTAATGAAGGCAATTATTGCTTTTTGGTTTTTTTCTTTTGGGGATTTTTTGGTGGTTTTTTTTTTGGTTTGTTTTAGAGATCTAGAAATAAAATCAGGGTATTCATTTTTTTTTATTACACAAAAAATATAATTCCCTCTCTTACTCCCTCTTCTCCCTTCCTCATCTGTTTTTTTTTATTTTTCACCAACAGTAAACACCTTTCCAGTCATGCAACTGTAGTAGGTAAGTGATGGTATGTGATGGCTGTTTGATAATAGATTATTCACATATGTTTTATGTCAAAACAGCCAATTCTCTTTGTCACCCTCAATTCTATCACCCGTTACGTTTTACTTTTTGACATGGAACTCTTCAGACCTGTGTGCTTACATGTTTGATGCTGCAATATACCCCTGACTTGGGAGAGGCTACCGAGCCATAACTCTAATAGGGGTCTTAAATTGGCTTTAAAATTTCCTGATTTATTACAAGATTGTTCATCCCTCCTCATGGCAAAAGTACAGTATTATGTGATATATTTATCCTTGGAGAAGCAGCATCTCTTGGGTCTCTTCTTTCCATGGTGCTCCTAATTTGATAGGTTTTGCTTCTCACCGAAATCTATTCTGACTTGGACCTGAGAGTTTATAGAATTGCTCCCTTTTGTTTTCATTCCTCTCCTTCCCCTTCCACACCCATGCTTTATACATTTCAGAATAAGCTTTTTCACACATTATTCATGATCTTTGTAATGTTTTGCCTCCCATGTGTGCACATCTGATATCAATTTTAAGCAAATGTCTGTAGTCTTTATTATTAAGATGGAAACTCTCTCTCAATATTTTTGTTACTTTTTCCTTATCCTGTTTTTATCTTCACACTCTGATTCACACCAATAACCTCAGTGCGATGCTGGTCATTGGCACTAGCAAGGTACAGGAAATAACTGTGCATACTCCTAATCAGTCTCCTGTTTTTAACCTCCTTTGGACACATTACCAGTTCAGTTTTACCCCTGAAGACCTGGGGCGCTATCCCAGCCAACAGAGAGTACATGCTGAATGCACTCAGAGTAACCTCCACATTTTTTCTCTGCCAACCTGTGGAACTCCAAGCATTGCCCTCAGGTACTGAGAGGGGAAAATAAATGGTAAATTTGTAGGTCATGTAATGTGCAGAAAGCCAAACACCACAATTTAAAGCTGTGACTGAGGACTGTGCTGCTTAGAAGAGCTCTTTGGAGCAGGGACTTCTGTAGCCAGTATTGGCATCCCCCCTGTTCTGCATATTTGATGCCTCAGACATCGTGGTGAAGGACTGGGTGTGTTGTGGGACACAGGATATGATGTCCCATGTGTGTACATGTGTGAAGTCTGCTTTGTGGAAATCCTGTGAAAGAACTTGGCAATCAACTTGAATGTAATAAATATGGTGATTTACAACTATCCTCTGTGGGGTGGTGCAGGTTTTTGGTCACCTATTTCAGTAGAGAACTCAAGCACCTCCATTGATTTTATTGGGAAAACTTACATTCCTACAAGTTTGGTGTATGAGAATCTGTATTTGAAAAGAAAATTAATTTCACACTTAATCTGGACTTGATTTGCTTAGTGGCTTTTGAGGATGATTTCTGAAGAGTAGGTATAAAAATAAAAGGGATTTAGATTTGGCTATAAGAGATTCTGGACTGAAATTAAGACAGGGAGAAATAATAAAAAAAAAAAAAGAGATAAACTCCTGATTTTATAATTCTGCTGAATCCCACCAAGCAAGAACACATAAACTTTTAAATGTTAAAGTAAGATTTTAAAATCAATGGAGTGTTTAATAGAAATCTGTACAATGCATGCAAAATGGGAGAAACGTGGCAACAGGCAAATTTGGAACGAGTGAAAGCTTGAATGTGGCTTGGTTACATAATTAAATCTAGACAAGCAGAGGAAATGTCAATAATCTAACCGAGAAGTCACACAAATATAGATTGGTGTTTCATTATCAAGGAAAAAAAGCAATTAACAAACCAAAACAAACCCACAATCTGGAAAGCAGATGGCCTTCTGGGAACCAGTAAGAAAATAGATATAAAAATAAGAGTAATGTATTAGTTGCTCAGATTATGCACTAAACTCCACAGTATATCATTCAGTTAAGGGGGACACTGGGATGACTACCTCTGATATGAATTTACACGTTTGTATATTGACACTCAGGGGTGTCCAGTACTAAATGTAATGCTATCCCTCTTAAGAGAGCTGGAACAGGGGACTAAAAAAAAGATGGAGGTATTCTCTAAGCAGGCAGTTATGGCAGAGGAATTTTTTTTTTTTTTGTGACCTTGTCATAGAGACAAGGAGATCTGGACATCTGAGGCTGAGAGGTTGGCAAAGATGTCTTAATGCAAGATATTTATATTTTGGCAAACAGGTACAAATTTCAGCAATAGGCATGCTGATAACAGACAAATCCTTCTTATCATGGAACTTGTCTTCCATACAGAAAGAAACATTCTTCAGCCTTTTCCTGTAGCTGATGCCCTGATGTGCCTTTCCTATATGCCCAAACAGGCTGTTTTTCCTCTGCTCTGCCTGGACCCTCTGACATCAGAAACTGTGAAACCGGAATTTATCATGGGCAGCTGAGGGACTGTCTTGTCTTGCAGACACTGACTCTGTTCCCAGTTTTGTTGCTCTTTTTATGGGATCATGGTTGATGATCTCAATTTTCTCCACCTGCCTCTTGTCCATGATGTGGCAGAGATTCATTTCACTGTGATTCAGCAGCACCCTCATCCAGGCTGGGACACCTCAGCACAGTTGTTATATTGCAAGCCTGCTCTATGGTTACAGAGAAAGAAACATAGACAATCTGAAGAGTTTTAGGAATTAAAATGTACTCTGCAAATAAGGGTTTTGAAGAATTGTTATTTTCACAGATAATGGGGTACTTAAAAAATAAGTACTTGGATTAAAGGAGTCTTGGTTTTATTTCAGAAGTCAATGATATGTCATACCTTTTTAGAAAAATGATTAATTCAAAATCTTACAGTCACTTCCTAATATTAGTATGAAAAAAATCGAAGTGGATAAAAATCCAGTAAGGTGTTCACTTCATCACCCGTTAATCCCTCTCTGAATGAGAGGCATCGTATGCAGTTTTGAGGTGATGTCATATCAGCTAGTGCTTACGGCCCACTTTTCTGGCTGAAAGGTAATAGGTCTGTTGAAATTTAGTCCGACACATTTATTTCACCAGAAAAATCCTGGCTCTAGCAACTGGCACCGGGAATAGAATGAGCCAAGGATCAGCTGATTTTGTCTGAGTTTGGGTCTCAAAGCTCAGCTTCAGTGTGGATTCCTTGATCCCTGATGAAGGCTGAACTTGCATGGTGGCATTTCCCTCTGCAAGGCCATCAAGGGCATTCGTGTGGCTCTGGCCATTTTTGCAGCCCTTTCAGAAAGGTGTTATTTTGAGATCTGTAACTTCTACCGTGTTTGTGTAAAACTGTCCAACAAATCCCAAAGAAGAGATGGGGAAGGGCTGATACTCACCCCTTCCCCTAGCCCACCCCCAAAAATGTAAAGTCATATGCACACCACTTCCTTAAACCAGGCTAAAAGGTGTGCGCATTGTACATACTCATGAATTCACTTCATATAATCAGTTTAAAGCAGAGAGGGAACAGGTTTTAGGTTTTTTTTTTTATGATTGACAAAAAAAATCTCAAAAATTGTGAGGATAAAAAATGATGAAATTGGGATGCAAAAATATTGAAAAGAAGCTAGGCCTACTCATTGCACAAATGAAAGCGCATATACTCTGTCCCTGTTCCTGCTAGCACGGATATTTAAGAAGAATTTTGCATGGTACGTGTTTCTGAACTCGCTCGCATGCATATTATAGCATTAACACATCAAAGCTTATCCTTTAAGGCCCACGAATCACCCTGGCATGATTACACTGCACATAAGAACAGAGATGAATGCTGAGATGGGAGCCTCTGTATACCTTAGGGAGTTCACTGCTGGCAGCTGTGGGTAAGGCTCCACGAGTAGGAATTCGTAGGATAAACTAATATGGATTTACAGTGAAAAGGGAGCCAAGACACCGTGCTGTTACTGAGAGACAAAAGCATCTGTTTATGATGCCTGTAGAACAGGCATCTAGTTTGACACCACAAATGTATTTCTCTAGCTCTAAATTAAAAACTGTTTTCCTTATGTATGTGCACACATCAAGCTACACCTTACTTTGGTTGATCTCCTAATCTAGGAATGAAGCAGGAACCTTCAAAGACTAAGTAAGCAGGTATATATAATTTAACTTGGAAAAACATCCTTTGCACCCTATTTTCCCTGGGTGAAGAGCGGGGACCCAGCAGAGTACCCAACGAACATTGCCAGTAGTGCAGTGCTGCAGTTGTCTGAAGCCAGTTCTAGCCGCCTGACGGACCTGTGCTCTCTTTTCAGAGACAGGAGAGACAGAAGGGTGAAGACAGAACTGGGGAGAAGAGGTCTTAATTCTCTTTACATCACCTTGTTGTAGGTGCTTTACTGGGATGCTCCAGTGAAGGAATTCAGGCTGCACACAGGATCAGACTGTCCTTAAGCACAAAGTCCCTCAACATTAGTCAGATATATATATATAATTTGTGTAGCCTCACTGACTACAATGAGTTACTTTCACATATGAGTACTATTTAACCAGCAGGGATGCCAAAATCTGTCTCTTTATTGCTGACTCTCAATTCATGTTTGATCAAAGCCCCACTGATACATCTATCAAACTTGCTGCTAACTTAATCCCTACTTCTCTCATTTTAAGTGACTGATTCTGTTTCCCCTGCTATGTTCAGCCTGCTGTAAATACCAGCACTTTCTGTAAGTCTCCTTTTTCACCCTTCTGTTTAATAATATCCCCAGCCTTTTTCCATGACAAATGTGTTCATACTTCTGGAAAGCTTCATGCTTATTGCTTTTGTCATTTAAGCCCTCCTAGCACTGCTGCCCTCTGTTCTCATCTCTGTTGCGTAGTTGTACCACAATGATGTGAATAAACACTCATGTCTCTGGATTTTCATGCTTCCTCTTTACGTGTGTTTCTAGTTATATGCTACAATTTACAAATTGGCATTATTAGGAGATTATTAGATACAATGACTACCTGTGATGAATCTGGCCATATCTCAGGTTAAAGAACAATCTCTTCATTTCATGAACATTTGTTCTCCTTTATTCTCAATTGACTAAATAATATGACTGGATGATTTTTTAATGTATGGATTCAGTGAAGCTGTTATGTCCTTAGGCCAATTTTGAGGTAAAGCTTGACAAATCCTTTCCAGAGCTGTGTGATAGATCCTCAGGCAAAAAATCTGCTCGAATCTTTTCAAACTCTTGAGTCTTCCTGCAAAGTATGAGCGTAGCCTCTTAATCTTCCTCATTTTACGTATTATTTATTTATTGCTATGCAATAGCTGTTATGTTATATGACTGACTAGAAGTAGGCAAAACTATTTTGGAGAACAGCTAAGTTCTAGAATTGTTCTAAAGACAACAAAATGTCCATAAATCAGGGGTTCAGTTGTGGAGATGCTTTATATGAATATACACTCTGTAGGTATA
>VZTO01005695.1:69233-79689 GCA_013400615.1 Syrrhaptes paradoxus | reverse complement strand
GTTGAAACTAGATGATCACTATGGTCCTTTTCAACCCAGGCCATTCTGTGATTCTATGATTATTATCTATGTTCCTCTATTTGAAAAAATACTGATTAATGAATAAAACAGAAAGTACTGTGCTCTCTTCCATTGCTCTCTGCATCAAAAGTCACTGAGAGCAGAGTGCTGAATCTCTGCAGATCTGTGAATCTGTGGGAGAAAAGTGGAGGAGGAAAACTTCCCCTATATAAAGTCTTCAGAGAGCACAGAGTAGTTTCTAGCAGGGGAGGAAGGAAAGGAAACCTGGAGCATTTGTGATGAACTTCTAGCTGGGAAAAACCAATTGGGGTACAGTGTTGAGAGCATCCTTTGGGTGGATTATGAGATTTGCAAGACTAACTGCTCACAGACTGCAGATACACTGTTACGCTTTCCAGAGTCTCCTTGGAGTCCTGGTTGGCTCTGGCTGGTGCACTGGACAGAGTGCTTTGTAGTCCCCTCTTTGGGGTATGATGGCAGTGAGAAATGCAAGTAACTTTGTGCTTCTACTTTCTGTAATGATCACTTCCATAGGTTGGCTATACTGTACGCTTCGACGATCTCACATCTGATGAAACTAGAATCAAGTTTTTAACAGATGGAATGCTGCTTCGCGAAGCTATTGGGGACCCTATGCTGCGGAAGTACAGCGTTGTCATCCTGGATGAAGCCCATGAGAGGACAATCCATACTGATGTGCTCTTTGGAGTGGTGAAAGCTGCACAAAAGAAACGAAAGGAATTGGACAAACTGCCTCTAAAAGTATGTGCACCTAGGACGGCAGCGAGGAGCAGGGATGGGGTTTGGGGTCTGGAGGACCATGAGTATCTCCTCAGGTTTTCCAACGTATCTGAAATTTCAACCTTGACTGTTTTCCTGTTCCTAAAAAGCCCTTTTAAATCTAAAATCTACCCTTTTAAAGTAAGGGTAGCCAACTTCAGATGTGTGGGTCTGATACAACACATCTGAACGAGGTGTCTGGTCACCTTCATGTTGCCTTTTTTTATAAGAGCCCCTTGGGTGTGAGCTAGAGAACAGACACGTTGTTTGGGGAGGTTTTGGTACTGTTGCTGAGAGCACCAACAGGAGCCCTTTGTCTAATGTGTCACACTGGGGAAGGAGGTTGCACATGTGTGTTGGGTGCACATACTTTTGGCTAGTCCTGACTGAGGAGCGTCCTGCTGGGTCCAAACTGCAGCGCTAACCCATCTTATGCTCATATTGAAGGTGATCATCATGTCAGCTACGATGGATGTTGACCAGTTCTCCCAGTACTTCAATGGAGCTCCTGTTCTCTATTTGGAAGGCAGGCAGCATCCCATTCAGATCTTTTACACCAAACAGCCTCAGAGTGATTATCTCCAAGCAGCGCTGGTGTCAGTCTTCCAGATCCACCAGGTATGGTGCTCTCATCGGGTTTGTGCCTCCACGGGGCCATGGATTGTTGATTTGGGGGCTCACAGGTTGCTGTGGTGGAAGCAATGGCTTGAGCTTGCCACTGCCAAATCAGAGATGTTCTGTAGGCGCTCCACTGCATCCTCTGGGAAAAGCGGATAGTTGGGGAGCATGCTGGGTTAGTGAGTTGGATGATTCCTCCATCCTGTTAAGATTCAATCCTACAAAATGCTGATTACTCTTCACCTCTGGTGAATCCATTGGGAACTTCAGGCTGTTGCCTACCTTGCGCTGCATATGTGCTTTTTCTTTCTTCCTCACCTGCTTTGCTGACTTGCTGTCAGTACAGGAACTCATTACAGTCTCATTTCTCCCTCTCTGTCCAAACCATCTTAGCCTCTCACTTGCTTTTTTCTTGGGCTCCAGGAAGCACCCTCTTCTCAGGATATCCTGGTGTTTCTGACTGGCCAGGAAGAGATAGAAGCAATGACCAAAACCTGTCGAGACATTGCCAAGCATCTCCCTGATGGCTGCCCGCAGATGCTGGTGATGCCCCTTTATGCTTCTCTGCCCTACTCTCAGCAACTCCGTGTCTTTCAGGCTGTCCCCAAGGTGAGGCAATATAGTGGGTGAAGAGGATCAGGTTTTTTGATTGCAAGAGTGTTTGGAAGAAACAAGTGGAATTTTAGGGGTTAAAGCAGTCTGTACTGATAGTAACAGTCTCCACTGTCTGCTGACTTCTAGGCTGAATGGTTCCAGTGTGATATAAGACCATGCAACTGGGATGGCGTTAAAAGATGGCTACAATAAGTCATCTGGCATCGTAAAAAGAAGGAAGGATTAGGGGAAATGAAAAGGGCAGAGATGGAAATTTGACCCATTTCATGGGAATTTTATGTTACAAAAAAGCTACAACAGTTAATGTGTCAAATACCAAGAAAGCTAAAAACCTGGACATATTGGCAGGGCCATAAGAAAAGGAAATTGTGCTGCATCAGGCCCTTTTGTACCTATTCAACAAATAACTAACAATTCAGATCTTGTCCTTGTGCCAGAAATGAAACCAAAATGGTTTAAAGATGTATTGATAACAGCTGTCCTGGGTGTTGTATTTTCTTGCAAGAAGCGTAAGCACATGTTTCAGAAGCTGATTAGGAACTATACCTTAATTTACGAGAGCTGGCATGGCAAGCATTGTGTGGTCATAACATGCTGCAGTGATATATAGGTTTGGCCTGTGCTGGCCAAAGGAGCAATGTTTCTTCGTTGCAGCTAATATGAGGTGGCTTTTGACTGGCTTTAGTTTGCTCTTCCTTCTAGGGCTGTCGCAAAGTGATCCTCTCCACCAACATCGCAGAAACCTCCATCACCATTCCGGGAATAAAATACGTTGTGGACACAGGCATGGTCAAGGCGAAGAAGTACAGCCCTGGTGAGGAATTCTAAGGCATGATGCAGGGATTGTTTTCAGTTTTGTAGAAGTTATTTGAGGCAATGAGCCTCCCTAAGAGCTGATTCAAAACACTCTGCGCTGTCTAAATTAAAGTCCTAGGTTTAGCTGTCAGTTTTGGTTGGTTTTTTTTTTGAGTACCAGCGATGCAGGGGTAAAAATCTGTTGCGTGAATCTTTTCTTCGTGGACGCAGTACGTGATAGTTACCTTTGCTTGAAGGTGCTCAACCAAGTGAAGTCTGAGCAGTATTTGGATGGCAGACCCTGGGTTTTTTTGTTGTTAATCCTACAAAGTTATGTTTCTCAAAGCTGTATGTTACACAGACATTGACTGAAGTGATGCTTTTCCCGTACACAGAAATTGGTCTGGAAGTGTTGGCAGTCCAGCGGGTGTCGAAGGCCCAGGCGTGGCAACGCACAGGGAGAGCAGGGCGAGAGGACAGTGGGATCTGTTACCGGCTCTACACAGAGGATGAATTTGAGAAGTTTGACAAAATGACGATACCTGAGATACAGAGGTGAGAAAAGAACCCTGATACCGTTATACTTCTTTTATGTGCTGTTACAGATGGAGCTATGTAAAGAACTTAACAGCAAAACTGGATCTAGGATCTGACTTGTTGACTTTTAATCTCCACATTTTATTTTTCTTAAACAGAAAAACTAGGAAGCATTTGTTCAGGGTAGACAGTTGGACTCTGCATCTCCAAACACGCATGGGCAATAGTCCTCTTGACTTTCCTCCAGATGTTGGACTCGCCTCCTGCTCTTTGTGGTTTAGGAAGTAAGGCTTCACCAGCCAGCGTTGAACTAGTCTCTATCAAGTTGCAGCACAGATCTGAGGACTATCTCAGCTTATAGGCAAATAAAAGAAAAGAAAAAAAGGAGAAAAAAAAAAAAAAGAACAATCTCAGTTCTTTTTTTTTGCCTATTCAGGTGTAACCTGGCCAGCGTGATGCTTCAGCTCCTGGCCCTGAGAATTCCTGATGTGCTCACCTTTGACTTCATGTCCAAGCCATCTCCTGGTAAGTGGTTACAAATGCAGTCTTGGAGAACAATGACAAATGAGTCACTGAGGAATTGCTTAAAAATAGTGTCTTCAGGCATATGGAAGGTCAGAGGCACTGTCTCTCTACTGCATCTTCTGGTGGTGCAGAAGTCTCGGATTCATTCACTGCTCATTGCTTTAGCTCAGCCCCATCAGAGCAGCCATGGTTATGGCAGCGAGCTGGGGAGCCCAGCTTCCAAACAGAGCAGGGAGCAGTTCTGAGTCCTTAAGGATGTGAAAGTGGGCCTTCGCTGCCAAGGAAAGCCACAGAGAATCTCACATGGCCTCTGCTCAAAGCTCAAGATGGCAGCTTTAATTTTGCCTCTGTTTTTGCTACATAATTTGGAAAAGGTGATCGTTCCACTGGATAGAGCGGGATAAACTGTCGTTTGGGGCACTAATTTATCTAAACAGAAAGTACTTGTCCCTCTGGCCATGGGAAAGAGGTAGTGATGGTACCAGCTGATCCTTCGCACCCCTGCCAGTGCCAGCCAGGAGGCCTCATGACCTGAACGTCTTTGTTTTGACAGATGCTATTCAAGCAGCAATTGAGCAGCTGGACCTGCTGGGAGCTGTGGAACGAAAGGAAGATCAGCTTGTCCTAACCCCCCTGGGAAGGAAGATGGCAGCCTTTCCACTGGAACCAAAGTTCTCTAAAGTAAGAACTAGAGAAAAATTACCTCATGTTTATTTATTTGTGTACTCTTCCCAGTACCATTGGCATTTCTCTTTCAAACTCCTTAAATGAGGTCTGGAATTTAGGGCAACTGCAGCTGTATGGGTATTTTTGCAGTACCTTAATGGAACACAGCATTATTTACAGCAGCTGTGCTGGTTTGCTTGTCATTTGTCGTTTAATTCAGGGAGATTTTTAAAAGATAATTTATTTCCTCTGGAGCTGAAACAAGGCTGATTTTCTTGCAATTTCCAGGACCGCTGGTAGCACTGTTTAGCAGTTTCATGAAGTGTCTGGTGCCCTGGTTGATTTTCGTTGCTGTGTTTATACTGTATATGAGCTGGCCAGTCTCAGGAAAGAGCGTGACGGTTGCTGTTAAAGGTGCTTGGTGGGCCCGTAAGAGGATTTAGAGTTGTCTCTAGGCCCAAATGTTTATGCAATTGTCCTAAAAAAATGCTGGGTAAAGTTCATGAGCTGCCAGTGAGCAGAAAAGTCTACCTGTCTGAAGTGGATTTGGTTGGCCAAAAATCAGTTTTGTTCTGTGATTTGCAGACCATCCTCCTGTCCCCTAAGTTCCGCTGTACAGAGGAGATCCTGACCATCGTATCGCTGCTGTCAGTGGACAGTGTCCTCTACAATCCCCCTGCTCGCCGGGATGAAGTGCAGTCCGTCAGGAAGAAATTTATCTCCAGTGAGGGGGATCATATTACCTTGCTTAACTTATACAGGGCCTTCAAAAATGTCAACGGCAACAAGGTAGGATGCTCTGAGGGTGCCAGTGCAGTCTGGGTTTGTGGTGGTGAGGAGCTTTTTTGGCATACAGCAGAGTGACATCTGTATCCTTCACGGCTGAGGCAATATGCATTCTTCCAGCACAATGAGAAGAGAGGCCTTGCTCATCCTTTACAGTGGGGTAACTGGAGAAAGCTGTGCAAGTGCCGAAGGTTCCCCAGGAAAGCTGTAGCAAACCTGGTTATGAAAAGCTTCATGAGGCTGGTTGTGTAATCAGAGCCAGGTCTCTTCCTTCCCTGGTTCCAGCTGGAAACAGGAGGGAACGGGACAGTGTGGAGACTTGCTAATAAATACCTGGATGTGCTCTTTGGCAGGATTCATTGCAAAAACACTGAGCATATTCACAAGCAGATTTTGTTTTATCCTACCCTATAAACTCCTCCGTTTGATTTGTAGATCTGTAGACACATGTGCCCCATTCCTTGCAGCATCTGTCATTCTTGCATAATTTGTTTTCACCACCTGTGGGATAGCAAGATCTGTTTTGCAGCACTCGGTGACCTTGCAGAGCAATTCTGAGTGAGAAGAGAACAACATGCTATTTCTTGGCACTGTGGAGGGAATGTAGACAGAGGGGAGTAATCAGAGGTAGAAGCACGATGAGTAAACGGGTTAACACCTTTTCTCTGAGAAAG
Organism: Syrrhaptes paradoxus; assembly: GCA_013400615.1. Classification (NCBI taxonomy): domain Eukaryota; kingdom Metazoa; phylum Chordata; class Aves; order Pterocliformes; family Pteroclidae; genus Syrrhaptes; species Syrrhaptes paradoxus. The sequence goes on along the minus strand of VZTO01005695.1, from coordinate 73,672 downwards.
ATTGTGTTTGGAGGGTTCTGCTTTTCATGGTATTCATAGACTGTTGTGCTTCTTGGATGAAGAAATGGCCCCTTCTAACTCCTGGTGTCTGCTGCAGGAATGGTGCAAAGAGAACTTTGTCAACAGCAGGAACATGATGCTTGTGTCGGATATCAGAGCTCAGCTCAGGGACATTTGTGTAAAGGTAACGTATTGCCATACTGTATTTCTCTGTTTTGCCTATTTGTGTTTTTCTATTTGCCCCAAACTGCTTTTGCTGTGTACCAAGTCCCAGGAGTGAGAAAATGTGGTTTTGTTTTCAGTCTCTCATGAATAGTTAGGTAAAATTCCTGACTGTGCAGCTGCATCCCAAAATCTCAGAGCTGCAGGGCTCAGTGGGTCAAGGAGAGGAGAAGAAAGAAGGGGAGCTCTGGGAAGGCTTCATGTGTAGAGGACAGGCTTTTCCTGAGTGATTTCACTGCTCTAGTGTAGATGTGACTGTGCTGTGTGTACCACTGAGTGATATCAGCCTCAGCAGCCCGTGCTGGCTGGCTTCTGCACACAATCAGACTTTGAATTTACCAGCAGCTTTCACATCGGCTCTCTTCCTGATGGTCACAGAGCATAAGGTGCAGAGTGGGAGCTGCTGCTGAATTGCTTGCAGTCTGTACATGACATGGGAGCCACCATTTGGCCCCTCTGTCCCGCTGTGCTAGTTGGCCTAAAACTCTCACTCAGGAGAGTCTCAATCCACTTTGTGACTCATCTTTTGTTTGCTGTTAGTCTGGGTTAGCCTAACATCTACCTGAGCTGAATTCCTAGAGGTCCTTTTAATATTTTGCACGCTAGCAGGATTTCTGACATAGTAGTGCCTGATCTCGGCAGCCCACTGAAACAGGGCTGTGTTTCCCCACGAGGATGCACATGCACGCTTGCTTACTCCTGTCTGTCTCACTGCTGGACAGCTATCGATGCCAATCGAGTCGTCCCGCCTGGACACCGGAAACATCCGCCGCTGCCTGGCTCACAGCCTCTTCATGAATGCCGCAGAGCTGCAGCTGGACGGCACCTACAGCACCGTGGACTCTCACCAGCTCGTAGCCATCCACCCCTCCTCCGTGCTCTTCCACTGCAAGCCGGCCTGCGTGGTGTACAACGCCCTGCTTCACACCAACAAGTGCTACATGCGCGACCTGTGCGTGGTGGATGCAGACTGGCTGTATGATGCAGCACCTGAGTATTTTCGCAGAAAGCTCCGAACAGCCAAGAACTGACCTGTGGGTCTGAGACCAGGGTCCAGGTTTTTTAGGCTTGCCCTAAAAGACTTTTTTTGTTTTGTAATGAATGTACGGGAGGAGTAGAGCTTTTGCCTTGCAAATCAGGTAAAAACCTTAGAGGAAAACGGCTTCTCCATGAAAGCCAGACCTCACAAGTCTCCATGGCTTAAAACAATCACCCTTTTTGACAGGTTATCTGTAAAAGGGGAACGTAGTATGTACTCTGTATATGTGTGTGTGATAAATCTATACTGGGCAGGGGGAAGAGGAGCTGGTATCAGATTCCCATTTTTAACACTTGGTGAAATTTAACAGGCTTGTATATGAGGAGGTGAAATCCTAAGAGCTCTTCTGAGCAGATTTGATATTTTTGATTATGTAGTTTTATCCTTCATAGGTTTTACTGGCCAAAAAAAAGGGAGAAAGAAGTTTTAAATGTCTACATACAGGGGGGGAAAAGCCTTTTTTTTACTATTTCTAGAAGGGAGGTGCTACTGTCTTTTACCTCATCAAAGATGTTCGGCCTGCATGTCATATTCACCATCTTATTTGGGACCATACGAAGGCCAGTAGTGGAGGTGTCTGCTCAGACAGTTCTCCACTGTCTGTGTCTAAGCCTTGGGCTGGCAGTGGTTTCCAGCTGCTGGCATGTTTGGCATCATCTTTGTGGTTTTGCTGTTAGGACATGTTATTCCTCAGCAGACACTTCTGGCTTTTCTTCCTCTTGTCCGTGCACTTCTAGCTTCGGAGCTGACACACTATCCATGGCAGCTGCTCAGGCCACCTTGAGGAAGACTCAGTGAAACAATAATGACGATGCAGTTTAGAGACTGGACTTCCTCTAAAGGTCCTTGATTCCTGAAATGATTGTGTCTTCTGCTCTGACACCAGTGCTTCTTCCCCCTTCTGCTTCTGCCAACCCTGCCCCAGTTACACTTCAGTTTTCCATTAGAAGTTTGGAGTTTGACATTGTCAAGAACTGCAGATCTACCACTAGTATCTCTTGTTGATATTTTCTTCCATATCCCCTTGGCATCTGCCTATCTCTTTTTTTTTTTTTTCCTTTTGGAGAAAAGTGGCAATATGAAAATTGTCTTTTGAAATATTGGGGTTAAGAAACTAGAACTGCTCCAAAAGGAAAACTTGTTCTTTCACGTGAAGGAAAGTGGATTTATTCCATTATCACTGTGTGTTGGTGAGGGGGAAAATGGAAGTTGTTTTTAAATTATATCCTAAGTACTTCTAAAATAACCTCTCTGGGAGAGGTAACTTCCAGTTTCAACAGAGTCTGTTGATGTAGCATATTAATTTATACAGATTTTTGGATGAGTTGAACCTGTTCTGTGTGTGCAGAGTCATTCTGTAATGTAGTGGGATTAGTTTACGTGGGCTGTGATGGGATTGTGGTGTTCAGTCCTTGTGTCCTTCAAATAGCAACTTTAAAAAGAGAAGAGCTTATGACATGAATAGGGCTGTTCAGGGATGCAGTCATACTGGCTGTTGGCAAGCCCTTGTTCACTCCATTCGCTCAGGGAAAGCTGCTGGCTTTGTGTGTGGTCCATGGGGAGAAGCTGCGTTTTCCATGTAATGATTTGTCCTTACTGGTTACACACATCATGGTTACACACCACCATGTAAGATGCCTTTTCTTTGCACTCCGGTATTGGCTTACCTCGGTTTTCTCTTTGAAAGCTGGGGCAAGTATCTTGTTTGTTCTTTTTACCTTATTTCTTATTTTTTTTTTCCTTCAACTGAAATGTCACTTGTGCTGATCTGCGAATTGCTGTCTCCGAAAGAGTGTTAAATAGGTTCCCAGAGTACCTACAACAGTCTCGTCTCAGCCTGTTCCTGGGAAGGGTGATACTGAATGTCTGCAAGGGTGCAGTGGAAACGGACACACATCCCTTTGTTATGCCTCTTTGCAATATTGTTCTTTGGTGGTTTGAAAAAAAAAGGAAAAAAATGGTGAGTGAGGCACAGGGAGAGCTTGCCAGTTTTGTGTGTATGACCAGCTGCAGTTTCCTATTGGTATTTCAAGAGTGTGCAGTTACTTCAGTTGTTCTCACTCACACAAATTGCAGGGAATTACCAAAGCCCTGTATCTATATATTTATTGGTTTTACAGCCTCTGCATCTGTACGGGGAAAAATGGAGGAAAAGCACATTTTGTTTGGGCAGTCTTAATTAAACAGTCTGTTTAAGGGGAGGGATAGGAGTTGATTTAGAACTAATTTGTTTATTTTTCCCATAATAAAGAAGTGATGGCAAAAATCCAAGTGCTGCGCGTTGTTTTGTGAGATAGGAAGGCTGTGTTGATGGAAGGAATGATCACAGGACCTTCAGGTACAAGTACCAGCCTTTTCAGTTCTTGTGTGTTTCATTTTAAGTATCCTGGGGTGTCTGTGCAGATGTTAACCTGGGCCAGGGAATCTGCTTTGCATGCAGAACGGACCCCAGCATTGCATGTGCAGTGCTCAAACACCTGCGTGGAGCTGGGATTAAAAATCCAAGTCCTTTGACGCGATGGAGTGGTATCAACGTGCTGGGGTGATATCAGCGCTCTGCTGCTGCAGCCTTGGGGTGAGCACCAAGGGGCCTTTTGTGCTACGCCATCAAGGGCCACTTTTAGACAGAGGGAACGCTTTGTGCTAGGAGACAGTTTGCCCTGGTCAGTCTTTTCTCTAAAATATTTATTGCTACAGGAGAAGAAGAAAAAAAGTTATAATTTTTTTCTGTGTCAACTGCTTGAGGCCTTGCCCAAAAGCTGGCTTTCTTCTAATAACTAGTGGGGTGCGGTGCAGGATTAAAGCCTTCCCCACCTACGCTGCTTTTCCTGGCTGCAGGCGAGGGCGAAACACCGGCACTTTCCCACATCCCTGAATCCTTCTCTGCCTCTTCCCCGCTGCGAGGCGGCCAGTTCTGGTGCTCTGCCCGCAGCGTCCCTGCCTCCTCCTCCTCTCCTTCCTCTTCAATTTTAAATTAAAATAGCCGCGAGCGATCCCCTGGCATCTTCCCTTCTGCTGCCGGCGCCGGGACTCGAACCCTCGGCCCCACTCCCCGCCGCAGGGGCCGCCGGGCCCGGCCGCGGCCGGAAGCAGGGCGGGCGGTTCCGGGGCCGGCGGTGTCCTCTGCCCGCCCCGCCCGATCCCCGCCGCACCATGCTGCTCGCCCGGGCCCTGCGCG
>VZTO01005695.1:46909-60321 GCA_013400615.1 Syrrhaptes paradoxus | reverse complement strand
AACCCCAACTCTCTCAGCCTGTCCTCATAGGGGAGGTGCTCCAGCCTCTGATTAATTTTGTGGCTCTCCTCTGGACTCTCTCCAACAGGTCCAGGTCTTTTTTATGTTGGGGGCCCCACATCTGAACACAGTACTGCAGGGGGGGTCTCACGGGAGCAGAGTAGAGGGGGAGAATCACCTCCCTTGACCTGCTGCTAATGCTTCTCTTGATGCAGCCCAGGACATGGTTGGCTTTCTGTGCCGCAAGCGCACACTGCTGGCTCATGTTGAGCTTCTCAGGGCTGGTGTGAGGGGGATGAGGGGCTGAGGGGGCCGGTGTGAGGGGGTGAAACACTGCGGGTGTGGTGTGAGGGGCTGAGGGGACCGTTACTGGCAGGGGGGTGTCGTGTCGGGAGCGGGGCTGAGGGAAGCCACTCCCTGAAGCCCCCGGCCGGGCAGGGACCCTCCAGCCTGCTGTCAATGGGTCTTTCCTTAGTTTTATGCCTGGTGAGGTTTGCCTCATTCTGTGCTTTGGAGCCAGTGTATAAATCACTGTCCAAAGTAGAGATGCGCCTTACTTCCATGAGTGCTTCTGATGGCTTGTGCTGAACTGTAATATTTGTGTTTTCAGACCCTTCTCTGCATCAACCCACCCCTTTTTGAGGTGTATCAGACACTGCTGAGCCCCACGCAGCACCATGTGGCACTCATCGGTACCAAGGGGCTCATGGTGCTGGAGCTGCCCAAGCGCTGGGGGAAGAATTCCGAGTTTGAAGGTGGGAAATCCACGGTGAACTGTAGGTGGGTGAGACCTCAGGCAGTTCATGATATCCTTGTCCTGCCGTCCTTCCTCAACAGCCTCTCCTCTCTCAGGGACATGCAGATATGGAAGACATGGGTTGTGTCGGGGTTGTAGGGACAATCACGAATCTGTTTCAGGGACTTACTGATTGTCAAGTGACCTAATGAATGCCCTTCTAAACTTGTTGCAAATGCTGAGGAGCAAGGTGCCCCTCTGCAGTGTTCTCTAGCCTTTCTGGGGTCTTTTAGCTGTGGTAGCTAAAAGCACACGTCTAGATGGAAATAACAAAGGGCTTAAAGTTAAAGCTGTTCCTCCCACTTTAAGAATAGTACAGCCAGTGGCTTTAAAAGCTAAAAACCTTTTAATTGAGTTTCTAGCTCCTTTTGCCCCCACTTCCCTTTAGAATTAACTTCTGTTAAGTAACAGTGTATATTTCTGCTCTGTGTTTCAGCACTATTCCTATTGCAGAAAGGTTCTTCACAAGCTCAATATCTCTGACATTAAAGCATGCTGCCTGGTATCCCTGCGACACATCAGAGCCCCATATTGTGCTCTTGACTTCAGATAACACCATAAGGTAAAAAACCTGTTTGTAGTTGATTATCAAAGTATTTTTTTGTCCTAGCCGGTCTGATTTTTCACTAGATACAAGTCCTGCCATTCTTACCAGGATTACCTGTGGGAAACCTTTTTAGAAGAAAAATACTTATGTTTATGAGAACCTTCTTAGAAGAAAAATACTTTTGTAAGAAGCTTCTCAGGAGAAAAATACTCATGCTTGTCAGAACCTTTTCTAGAAGAAGGTCCTCATGTAGTTGATTTCTACTACAAGAGAAAATAACACCTGCAAGGGATGAGAAAGAAAGCAATTGTACAGAATGTGAGTGAGATAAGGAGGAACTGAAGGTAAACAATCAGCATGACTAAGTTATTTTAAGGGTCCTGTTCCCAGGACTAAAGTTAGCCAATAGTAACTTTGTCTTTAGGATTTTTAAATCCTTGTATCCAATTAGTAATTGCCAAATTTGCATGAGCTCTGTATAAAAGTGTGTAATCGAGGCATAATAAATGGCTACAGCTTGATCATATTGGTCTGCATCTGAGTCCCTGCCAGCAGCAACTACCAGTAAAAAACAGGAGAAGTTTTGACTGATACCATTTGATGTTCCTGCATCAGCAAGGACATACGCAACACTGCCAGGTGAATGAACACGCCTGCTGTTTCTTTCCTCTAGGTTTTACAGTCTGAAGATGCCTCAGACACCCATCAAAGTGATTGTTCTTTCAGACACCGACGAGGAGACTCTTACAATCAAAAAAGGGTTTGTGTGACTGTGTATTTTGAAATGCTTTTGGCAGAATACGTTTCTCAGTTGTGTTTTTAATGAATAAGTGATAAACCTACTTGAAAATCTGATGAGGTTTTTCTTTATGGACTTCTTCAGTGCTAGGACTTCCTAGCATAGTAACTGCACTTTTTTCTTTTCCTTTATCCCATCCTTCTAAAAGAAAGTGGTAACAAACTGTACAGTCAAGTGTTTGTCAGTCTAGTCATACACATTGTCTTTAAGATGGGGTTAAGAAGGGCTTTTTGGATGGGGAATGCAGACAATAGATGGTATTTTTATTTCCCTCTTGGCCTAGTTGGAAAGGAAAAACTTGAGGATCTCTACTAGTCAAGTTACAGACTGATTCACTACACAGGAAATACCAGTACACCTTCCTCTTTTATCCTGTGAAACTGGGCTGGCTGGTGGGTGTATTGCAGAAATGAGGTACCCTAAGGAGGATGTTGCATGCTGAAAATAGCACATGTCAAAGGGCTGATGGACAGGTCTTTAGCAGCAATTTGTCAGCACGTACCGATGGACCTAGTTAAACACATGTTCTCACAGTCACTGCTGACTCAGGTCTTCTTCTGACTGGTCCCTAGGAGAGCCTATACAGCATCGCTCGGAGAGACTGCAGTGGCATTTGACTTCGGCCCGCTAGTGCCAGTCCCAAAGAACATTTTTGGACAGCGAGGGAGTGACGAAGTGTTGGCTTACCCGCTTTACATTTTATATGAAAATGGAGAGACATTCCTTACATATATCAGCCTGCTGCAGAGGTAGGATCGCATTTATCCTCAGGTTTCACGGGGCGCTTGCATGTTTGTACAATAATAGGGTTGGAGAGCCATCTCAGTTTGGCTGAGTTTGGTTGTATTGCAGCCTGCTTGAGCAACCTGGGCTAGTGGAGGGTGTCCCTGCCCATGGCAGGGGGGTTGGAACTCAATGATCTTTAGGGTCTTTTCCAACCCAAACCATTCTATGATTCTGTGATTTTGTAGTTATTGTCCAACTGTCCATTGTTGTTATTGTCCAACAAACTCCTGCAAGCAGCCAAGGGGAACTCTCCTTCCACACCCTGTACTGTGAACACATCTTCTTTTTTTTTCCAGCGCTGCAAACCTTGGCAAGCTGCTTGGCCCTCTGCCCATGCACCCTGCTGCAGAAGATAACTATGGCTACGATGCCTGTGCTGTCCTTTGTCTGCCTTGTGTTCCAAACATCCTGGTGATAGCCACCGAGTCGGGAATGCTTTATCACTGCGTGGTACTGGATGGAGAAGAGGATGATGAGCAGGTACCTTGTCTTGGTTTTTTCTATATGTATTTTTGTGTCTTTAGTCAAAGTCCCTGTCCACAGGATGGCAGGATGCCTGGAAGTGAATACCAAGTGCCAAAGCTGCGTTCTTTTGTAATGAGGTAGTGAGTCTTCCTCCTGTGCCAGCCAGTCCCTGTGATTCTCTGGTGATTTTAGTTTACATGTCAGTTCTGTGAATCCTGAAGGTATATTTTAAAGAGGATCTTCTAAGAAGAAACCATGTTTCTGAGAGAAACTTATTTTTAAGTAAAAAAAATAAAGACTTGAACTACTTTCCCTAACCATTAATACTCTGGCCTGTATTATGTAACTCTTTGTTGATTACGTTTGTGTTGGCAATTTTGTTTAAATTCCATCTGACAGAAGAACTCAATTCTCTTTTACAGTCAGAAAAGTCATGGGACCCAAGATCTGATCTTATTCCTTCCCTGTATGTGTTTGAATGTGTTGAGCTGGAACTCGCACTGAAGCTGGCATCAGGAGACGAAGAAGAGCCTTTGGAGTCGGATTTCTCTTGCCCAATCAAATTGCATCGAGGTAGGGCTGACATTCCGGTTGTTGGCTTTTACTGGCTTTAATTTATGAATTTAGGATTGAGCTATTTACGATTTGCCTGGTGTCTTCAATAAAGCTGTGGAAAGAAGCAGCCTGGGAGGTGCTCAAGGGCAGGTCACATATGGGCGTGGAATACTAAATTCTTTCAGCTGTGGATAAGTCCTTGCATCTGTGGTGGACCAACAAGTGCTGTGGGGATGGTCACCCTGAAGGAAGAATCAGCATCTGCTTATTAAGACTCTCCGATGTCTGGGTCTTTCTCAGCAAGAAGCGTGTCAGAATGCTGGTCTGCTGGCTTCAACTGATCTCCCCTTTAAAATCTAGTGGATTGATACAGATGTGGTGTGATAGGAATGGTTCAAAACAATTCATCAGGTACTTCAAGCATAATTTAATTTTACGCAGAATTCTAATAATGTGGCTAATGCACCTATCTCAGTTTTTGGATAGGGACGCGTTAGTACTTGCAACAAGACATGAATGTTGGTGGACAGTTAAGTTGATACACATGTTCAACAGTGCAGGTTTGAAGGATGAGTTTTTGTCAGTTCAGCGCCTTCTACATCTGCTGTTTAAATTTCAGATCCAAAATGTCCCTCTCGGTACCACTGCACACACGAAGCTGGTGTCCATAGCGTGGGGTTGACCTGGATCAATAAACTGCAGAAATTCCTTGGTTCAGGTGAGTGGTGAGACTATTGCATGTAGAGGGAAGAGATCACTCTCTGAACACCCACATTTTGCTAGTAACAAGCTGGTGGATGTAGGCAATACCGAGAATCCCTTACTCTGCACAGTGGATCTCATGCACTGTGACAAATCTCTTTGTAGATGAAGAAGACAAAGACAGTTTACAAGAGCTGGGAGCAGAACAGAAGTGCTTTGTTGAACATATTCTCTGTACAAAACCATTGCCATGCAGGTAAAATCCAAACCCTTTCTATTGCTTCCGAATCAGTGAGTTGCTATGGAAAATATTTATGATTTGCCCTCTTCTGCTGCATTCTTGTCATGAAAAATAATGAAGTCAGCTCAAAAATTCAAATAATACAAATAAGCAAAGTAGAGCATCAGGATTCTTCATGCACAGGAAAGCTGAATTCCTGCGTTTTCCTTCCTGAAAATCATCTAGAACACCAGCAGCAGGTTTCACTTTTGTTTACCTCACCCAGGACAGCTCTGAGGCTTGATTTGGCTAAGAGGCTTGAATGCTGACATGTTCCTCTTATTGTTTGATCTTTAACAAGTGGATGTCTTGAAAGAGCCTCTGATTTATTTGGGCTCCTGAGGTACCCTAGTCAGGCCTAAGGTGTCATTTTCTAGGCTACGTAACATTTATCTGTCTGCTTTATTTTCTCACTTTTGTAAGGCTTAATAATTTCTATCTGTTGCTATCTGTTAAACATAATCAAAAAAAATTTTTTAAAGTTTATTAATAGGTGTTAGTCATCTAAGCTAGCAGAGATGGTGACTGCAGTGGTGTTAGTACGCAGAGCCCCTGTGTTCTCTCCTGAGGAAGTCTGTGCCTTACGCTAGAAGTGGGCAATATTTCTGGGGTCACAGCAGGTTTTTCCTTGTGTTTCACGGTGAAGTGATACAAGTGCTCCCTCTCCCAGGCTGGACGAGTTTGTCCTGGTACATCTGCCTGCCAGCCAGAGCGTGTGTGGTATTAAAATAATTCTTTTGCAGACCTCATTGCAGGAGTGGTTCTTAGCCTAGTGAAAGGTGGCTGGCTTAGGCTAATTGCTATAGGGAGAGCTTTTCCAAAACAGTGAACCTGCAGAACAACTTCAGGTAATAGGTACTTTTTGACCAGGTAATTCTTGTGTTTTCTTCCCTTCAGGCAACCTGCTCCGATCAGAGGATTTTGGATTGTTGCCGACATCCTGGGGCCCACAATGATCTGCATCACAAACACCTATGAGTGTATTACAAGGCCTCTCTTGTACGTGGCTCTTACTTGGTTTGAAATCTGTGACTGTTGCATGAAAAGGTTCTCAGGATATTTTCTTGTTATTCTTTTCATCCTTTCAGCCCAGCCTTCTGCGTTCTGGCTGAGCCCTTCAGCGTTACAGTGGCTGTTTACTACTGCTAAGGTGGTTGTAGGGGATATAATTAATTATGTCACTTTTAATGAGTATTAGGACAAGAGCTGCATGAAAAGGTTCTTGACATTACTGTTGGGTTTTTTCTTCATTTTTATAATGGGGGAATCTGCAATTCAGGAGTTTGTTTACAGGCTGTAGTACAGTGATTCTGAATCGGCACCAAGGTTATGTTTGCTTGAAAGGGGGGAAAAAATGTGGCTTCTTAAAATGCTGTGGGCTGCGTTGAAAGGCAGGTCCTTCTGCCATGTGAGTGCTTGCCTGCCTTGTTACGGAACCTCCTTCTCTGTAAGTAAAAAGATATTTATGATTCTTGCTAGTTTCAGCTGTGGCCAAACAAAGATGTGGAGATGTGAGCTCTACCAATCTTGCCTAAAGCTGGCTTTACCACATAATTGACGTTTTCTCTTGGAACACTTCTGACTTACTGCTGTAATACATTAATTCCACACTTTGCCGTTTAAACTCTGATGTAGTTTAAATGTTTCTAGTTTAACCTGTGTTCTTCAATTTGGTGTTCTTTGGTAGAAGTACAGTCCATCCTGCATCCCCTCCCCTGCTGTGCACCAGAGAAGACAAAGACGTTGCCGTTTCCCCTCTCCGGATTCTGGCGGAGTCACAGCATTCATTTGAGAAGCATATCCGAAGCATCCTGCAGCGCAGTTCTGCCAACCCCTTGCTTCTGAAGTAAGTAAATATGTTTTCCTAGGGGGCCTGAGCGGGAAGACTCTCAGGAATACTGCGTGTTCGTCAGCTCCTGACGGAACAGCACATTAGCCTGGACAGAGCAATAAGGGGGCACAGCTCCTGCAGCCCCCTTGTGCCCCTGTCCGTGCAGGGATGGCATCAAATCCAGTAACAGCGTAGGGTGGGAGGGGGATCATCGTGCTCTAGTCCCCTGCTCAAAGCAGGACTGACCTCAACTGGTTGCTCAGTGCTTGTCCCATCAGGTTCTTTGTATCTGAAGATACCTTGGGATTCCTCATATGAGAAAGAATAATTTATAGCAAAGGGGTTTAAGTATAGTCCCTCACTTCGATAAGTTAGCCGCTCAGAGCCCCTGCCATAAATACTGCAAGTGCTTTAACCTTTCAAAGGAACATGTTAGAGGAAGAATTGCAAAAACCTGTCTCGTGTTCTAAAGGTCTGCTGATAAAGATGCTGCTCCTCCCCCTGAAGAATGCCTTCAGCTTCTCAGCAGAGCTACACAAGTGTTCAGAGAGGAATATATACTGAAACAGGATCTGGCAAAAGAGGAGATTCAGCAAAGGTAAGGAAGAAACCACCTCATAAATAACTGAACAATGTCTCTGTGAAACAACATCACTGAGTACTGAGCACTCCTCTGCTGGACTAACCCTTGCAAATGGGTAGAACGTACTCACATAAGGCTCCTGGAGTACCAGAACTGAAAACTGAGTTACCAGGGAAATACGTGATCACTGTAGTGGCTCACAGGGGAAAGGAAAAAAAGTAAACGTACACACATAAAATACTTCTCTTTTGCTGTTGTCAGTGTGCCTGTGGGTGGCAGGAAATCCTGTGACCTCTGCACTAATCCTGACAAAGCAGCTAAAAGGACAATTGCATTAAATAAGTCTCTACTTCAAATTATAGTTATTTATATTATAAAGTTAGGACAAAGTGGAAGTTTGTTCTCACCACTGCCCATTTTTCAGTGTCTTTGGTTCTTCATACTCCCAGGAGCGTTAAATCACTTCTGTCATATTTTCTGTGTGGCCTAAATCCTGACTGAACAGGGTTGCTGTAGCAGATGGTTTGATTTTATGTATTTATTTATTTTAAGAGTGAAGCTGCTGTGGGGACAGAAGAAGAAACAACTGGAAGATCTTAATTACTGTCGAGAGGAAAGGTGAGTGTAAACTACTGCTTTTATCAAGTCACACCTCGGGAATGACAGACCCTTGTACAAAAAGTACTTTGTACAGGGTCCTGTGTGAAACAAGTGAGGAGAGAATGCATTTCCACCTACAGTTAAGCATCTCGGTTCCCTCTCTGCTCCAGCTTGCTGCTTCCTTGTCCTCTTTTCACATACAGACTGCCTTGCAAATGTATCTACAGTAATTAAACATTTCTCACTTGCATAAAGGAAAAGTTTGCGGGAAATGGCTGAGCGCTTGGCTGACAAGTATGAGGAAGCCAAAGAGAAGCAAGAAGATATTATGAACAGGTGAGTGCAAACTGCACTGTTTCATCACATAACTCGCTGTTGTGTAGAAGTCTGCAAATGCGGTGGAACAGAGGGGGCAGGAGGTGCCACCACCCGGGTTTCTTGGAAGAGCGGGCTTCTGAAATTCTCTTTGCTGGGGCTCAGGGGTGATTTTTCAGTACTGCTTCAGGTCCAGGCTGAGTCAGCTTGCTGTTCAGAAATACTACGTGAAACCAGGGGAAAGAGAAAAGTCAAGTCTAGAGCCCCTGGGATTTGGAAGAGTGACAGAAGCACAAGACTGTTGGTGTCTTAGCACATAACTGGTCTAGCAGATGAGTTAATTCAGCAACATTTCTTGCTTTGTATGTGAAGAATGAAGAAAGTACTTCGGAGTTTCCACTCTCAGCTTCCTGTTCTATCAGACAGTGAGAAGGACATGAAGAAAGAACTGCAGACCATACACGACCAGCTGCAGCACTTGAGCAATGCTATCAGACAGGTGAGATAACGAAGCTGGTAGGTTTTTGACACCACCTCACTTGCACCTAATGCTAGTGCTGCTAGAATACTGTCCTTCCACGAGAGCAACTTTGTACTTCTGCTAAATTAGCAACAATATACAAAATTTAATTTCTGATCCTTGTTAATAATATAGACAGAACCTCTGCAATCCCGTATAAACCCTAAGAAAGTCTCTACACCCCTCTCAGTCTTGGCACTAAGCTTCTCTTTGTGGGAGGAAGCGTGCAAAAGCAAGCAGCTGTTAACCTGGGAAGAATGGGAATATACCGCAGGATGACACAGCGGTTTGTAACTGTAACAAGCTTTCACTTGGGCAGGCAGCCCCACACTGATGGGCTCTGCTTTTGGTACCTGACTTGTAGGTTAAAATGAAAAAGGAATACCAGCAGAAGAAGATGGAGAAGGGTACCAGCCCCCGAAAGCCCAGCATCACCCTCAGTGCCTACCAAAGCAAGTGCATCCAAACCGTCCTGAAAGAAGAGTAAGTGAAAGCTGGGATCCTGTCGCTTTCAAGCCCTGGCACTTAGACCCTAGAACAGAATTGCTTCTCTGTGGTATAATTTAACCTCTGTGCTGCATGAGGGGCTGGCTAAAATGCTCCAGCTGGGTCTGGAGCATAAAGCGTGCCAGCTTGTGACAGCAGCACTGGCCGTCTTATGCTGCTATTAAAGCAGATTTAGTTGGAGTCTCTGTTTGCCCAGGGATCTTTTGGCAGGCTCTATCCAGCCTGTACTTAACAAAAGGACTGGCAGCAGCGTTCCCATTCTCTGCTGTTACCCTCTGAAGTATTTTCCTTCCTGACCAGTCTGGAGCAAAAATGACCTGCAGCCTTTTGACTTGCATTTCTTTTTCTTGAAGGGGAGAACACATAAGGGAAATGGTAAAACAGATCAATGACATCAGAAGCCATGTGAACTTCTAACCTGTCCAGGATGAGGAACCTACACGGGAAAGGCTGGACAAGCTTTAATTTCCCTTGGAATTTCCCCTTGTACATTTAACATTTGTATGTTGAATATTTTGTAAAGATGGACTGTGAAATAAATACCTTTGATAAGACTCCTTACATGCTCTGGGTTTTTTTGTTTTTTCTTCTGGAAGGGCGATTGTGCAGCAGGTATTTTCAATCTCAGGTAGGTCAGAGCTACTTCCTTCAGAAAGCTGCCTGGGTGATTTGGGGAGACATCTCCTCCCCTTGGTCCAGGGCAGGGGCACTGCCGGGGAGGCCTGTGGCAGAGAGCAGAGTAGAAAGACCAGAGAAGCGCACACACTTCAGCAGCTTTTTTTAATTTGGAACACTTTCTTCATAAAACTTCAATACAGTTAACAAATGGTTACACTTGAATCCTGTAGACAGCAGAATTCTACACCCACAGTTGCACAGGACACCAAGGGCTTGGTTCACTGGAATGCAGTATTAGCTTCCAAACGCTCACTTCGCCTTTATCAAAAGATGGCTCTGGAGTCCGTCTTTCCATTAAAAGGCCAATTAGTTATCTGCTGTAGACAAACCGTAGTGGACAATCAATGTTGTCTTGTCCCCCCCACCCCTTAGAAAAGGTGACACGGTCAAGCTCCGCTTTGAAAAGTAGTACTGCACTGCTACAAAAGGGGCACGGTAAGAGGTGCCAAAGGAACACTGTAAGGAAAGGAGGGCTGTTAGGACCTGGTGGGTAACAAGATTACCAGACATGCTCCAAGAACACTTTTTTTTTTGTACAGATTAAGACTATACAAGTATAGGAATGCATACAAAACTTGATCTCATCCCTCTTACAGTCTATGAACAGAATCCAGTTTTCTAACCCACTCACCTTATGTACCGTAGCTGACCTGCCCGTTAAGAATCTCTTGCTAAGCGAGGAGAATCTACCACCCTCCCCAAATCATGCTCCAGAACACCAAGAACGGGACAGAAGAGCATTTGTTTTCTGACATTTTACGAGCAATATCACCGTAATACCAGTGAGTATCTATAACAAGAGCTCTTCCTAGACTCAATTTACAGTGTTTTAAATTTGCTCTGCAAATTTGGCACACGCTGTTTGTTTTTCAAGGCCCCTTTCAGTTTATTGAGCAGAAGCTTGAGTTCCTGCTTCTGAAGCTGTGCTTTCCTTCCCCGGGAGGGACAGCCCCTCTGGGGCAGCAGGACAGCTGTTGGGAGTGAGCACATCTCCCCCCCCCGCTGTGAACAGTCAGGTTTCTCATTTAAAAATACGAAATTTGCACGGGTTGGTGAAAGAGGTCACTCATGTTCCAGCTCTAAAATGGTCACAGCTAGTGAAGGTGTTTGGGTGCACGATGGAATAAGGTGTTAAAAGCAACCCTACAGTAATTGCATACCCTGCCTCTCCCAACCAAAAGGAAGTTCCTGCACCACCTTGCCCGGTGCATGGTTTAAAAGCAAGGAAGCCAGGCGAGTTCTCATCTCAGCCCCCTTCGTGCCCTACCGCATCTGCCTGCGGCTGCTCTAACGACCACCACGCATCGCTGGCCGCGGAGGGAAATACACAAGCATGCACACGAACACACGCACAACTCCACTCTGCAACTGCTGTACTGTCACTGTGTCCATGGGGGATCACCAACTGACCACCCCTCACCCATCTTCCCCTACAGACTGCACAGAGACCCCCTGCACCCCTCTGCCATCTGACACCACCGCCCCTAGAGAAATGTCAACAAATTGGGAAAAGCACACTAAGGAAAAGCCACCCCCGCCCTGGACTGTCTGAACCAAGCTGAAAGGCTCAGCTACAGCCGCGGTTGTTCAGAGACGGGAAGGCAGGGCTGCTGCAAGCAGGCACTGACACGGACCAGAAAGGGATGCTGGAAGGCCACCAACAGCTGCTTTCCCTGCTCTTACACTAGGAGCACACTCCAGAAACTCAACCAGAAATTCTTTTTCTGTGTATGTCTTCAGGTGTATTTCCTCAAGTGTTCAGCTCGCTGAAGAGATGAACAGGATGTGCTGTAGTTCTGCCACACAACACCAGGCTTCCCGAAACACTGCTGCACCCGTTAAGTAACAGTAACCAGCTCAGGGTGCGTTTTTGGGAAGAAAAGGAACATAAGAAAAAGCTCTGCCTTCTGCAGCTCCCAGCAAAGACCTATTTGTTTTTCTCCCAAAGTTTACTGAACAGAATAGGACTCTAACCATTGGAAAACTGAATGCACAACATCTGGTATTGGATTTATGCATCAGGAGGCAGCTGCTGTCACCTCACAGTTCAGCAAATGGTGAGAAAGGTTGAAAGACCCCAAATCTCGTCACAGCCAATTAATAAAGCACCTAAGCCACACTTCAGTTTCACTTTTAAGTGAAATTGTCATCATCTTAAGATGACAACTCTGCCATCTACTAGTCTAGTCATTACTAAGGTAGGAAAAATGGCTTTTGGGTGTCAGAATTAGGAAAGGAATTAATTGCTAGGGTGAATAAATGCTTTAATTCTTGCAATGAGTGACAAGGAGTCGAGCTTATATGCTTCTTTTTGGCTGTTTTAAGGCATTCCTCTTCAAAACCACTGGTTTTAGGTTTATGTTAGTTAGCAGGATATACACCGCTAAAAATAGGATAGGAGCAGTTAAAATATAGTCATGTGCATTACAGTTTGGAGCATTTTCTGTCACTTCTGGTTTTTTTCATCCCCTTCAGATCTATGGCCAACTGTTTAAAGAAAAAACAATAAGCAATGGAGGAAAGTTTAAGGTACAAATTTTGGACAGCAATGATCTGCTCTTTCAGCCTCCTTTCTTCTAATCGAGTTCTAAGTAGGGGCCAGCTCAAGAACTCAGTCTGTACCACCAGCGTGATCAACACCTGCAACCGTACACGAAACCACTGCTATCCAGCTGCGTGTATAAAACTCTAACAAAAGGAGGAAAAGGAGGAGGAATGGTCATGTTCCCGCCACGCATTTACAGAACAACCCCAAACCTCGCACCTGCTTAATCGCCTCTGCTGTCATGTTACATCGCGAAACTGCAATGAACAGCTACAGAAATATGAGACAGTGGAGGAGCCAAGTCTGAGCAACACACTTGAGAGACACCCCGTACCTTCCAAACTGGAACCAGCAGAACCACGCAGCTCCAGCGCGTCTGTGCTCTGTGCCTGAGTGCAATCACTGCTTTGCACACAGTGACACTGGTGGGTCAGGCTGGCTGCTGCATTCAGCACCTTACACCTCGACACTTTCCAGCGAAACCTTGCAACGTACAGCCGGCATCATCCACCTGAGCAAAGCAGACCTGTACAAACCCATGCCAATGCTCAGACAATGCCTAGGGTTCTTACTAGGTTTTTGTTGGGGTTTTGGGGGGGTTTTGTGGGGTTTTTTTAACACAGAAGGGATTACAGGTACTGCTCAGCTTTAGAGATGAGAAAGAACCAGCTGTAGTTCCACATTACGGATTACATCTGTGAAAAGAAATTACGGAACAGTGCATTTCTTGTGCTTTTCTTTAAGTATCAGAATTCAACACAAAAATTTCAAGGAGCTAAATTCTCAGTACATTTTTCATTTTTTTGGATTAGCATTTATGTGTTCAGGAGACACACAGCTCACTCATGTCCACCACATTTCAGCAGCATTCAGATTTTTCAACACAAAGTCAATGGTGAAAAA